>CAKNYM010048176.1:87609-114707 GCA_932195095.1 Andricus curvator | reverse complement strand
TGAGAATGTGTTCCTTAAGGTCGATAGAACCTTAAGTAAATTAGTTCATCTTTTTATGTAAAACTGACATAATTAAACCAAAAGCAGGTCATAACGATGAAGCTTTAACAGAGTATTAGCCCGCGAAGCGTGCACTAGCGAGGACACGAAGTGTGAAAACCTAGACGACAAATGTGTCCGAGCGCGCAGCGCGAGGTGAATACATTATCGAGCGCGAAGCGCGAGATAAACATATAATCGAGCGCGAAGCGCGAGATGAATACCCAATCGAGCGCGAAGCGCGAGATCCAACAGGTGCGCGCCCTAGGCGCGCTGAAACTTGCGAGCGAAGCGAGCCGCGCGCGAAGCGCGCTATGAGAATGTGCCCGCGAAGCGGGCGGATTTTTTAGTTTAAAATTGAATTATTTTGTTGAGAATTCATTTTTTTTAATGTATAGAATTTCTGAAAATAAAAATAAGAATCCGACGACCAAATTTAGACAACCACCATAAAATGCTCCTATTGTAATTTAGAAAAAAAATGTCCTAAAAAGAAAAGAAAAAATTTCCCTTTGGATAAAAATGAAAAAGACGAAAGAAAAATGAGAAGGCAACCAACCAAATCCCCTTCATCTTCTTTTTTTATGTCTTCGGTCCTTTTCATTTTTATTATTATCAAATTACAAAACAAAAACATTCATAATATTAAAAATTTTTTTTATTCATTTCTTCTTTTTCTTTTTTTTGTTGTTCAAAATTGATTGTCTAAACTGAAAATTGAATTCTTCTATTTTTGGTTAAAAAATCATTTTTTAAATGAAAAAAAGAATATTTTGTTGAAAAGTCGTTTTTTATGGTTGAATATTCATTTTTTTGAAATTTTAACTATTTTAATTTTGGTTGAAAATTGATTTTTTTTTAGATGAAAATTCATGTAATTTGTTGAAAATGAGCCTTTCTTGGTAGAAAAATAATCTTTTGGGTTGAAAATTCAACTAACTATTTGGTTAAAAATTCATGTTTTTGGTTGAAGATTCATAATTTCAGTTAAAAATTCATTTCTTTCGTTGAAAATCTATCTTTTTGACTTAAAAACACATCTAAAAAAAGTTTAAAATATATTTAGAAACACAATTTATTTTACATTAACATTATTGATTTTGTAGGTGTATCGTTGGTTTTATACCTAGAAGAATTTATAAATTGGTATATTGTAGCAACTAACTCGATCCCTATCACAAACCCCCCTTTTCAGTGAAATAAAAATAAAAAAGTTAAACATTTTAAATGGTACATTTAGCTTTCAATATAAAATTGATAAAAGCATTAAAATAAAGTAGAAATTACTGAAAATCTTTTTTTAATTCAAATTTTAAGAGTACCGTTACTCTTACATTTATAGTACATTCATGTGTAAATACGAATACGATCAGCGATTTCCCTTGACTTATCGAATTTCGTGTTTTACAATTAAGAACATATGTATATCACATATCGTATTTATTTACAAATTTAATATGATAAAAAACAATGAAAAACACGCAAAATTCTCCGCAGAGAAAGTACAGTTTATATTTGTTCCTCGGGCTGGGATTGTAGATTCAGGAAGCGACGTTGAGTTTGTTGATAGGTTGGTTGTGAAGAATCGTTGTACCGAAAACTCGCGCTTCTTGCAACGGCGCTTTCGCTTCCATTAATTTTCCGGCGTACGCTGACGTATGTTGTGCAGGTATTCATCCGCCTTAAACCGGAATGATTCTGTCCGTCAAACCCTGAAAAGAGAGAAAGCTTTGAAGAAAATATTTTTATTTTTTTTATCTGGGCTGTATGGAATGGTAAGATTGAAAAATCCTGCAAAGTAGTTTGGGCGCGTTCTTTATATCGAGGGCTAAACCACTCTAAACTCATGATTTTTTAAAATCAAAAATCGGTAGACGGTGTTAAAATAAGCATAGCTTTATTCTGATTAACGCAGTGTAACTGTCGATAGAAATTTTTTGTTATGTATAACATAAGCTTCTTATTGCATAAAATGAAATGATTCGCATACGATTAAAATCGTTCAAAATCAACGGCTAAGAAAAAAAATCACAAGTGTAGCCGTACGCAACGCGCCGCTAAGAGAAATAACGATGGGATAAGCGTCGAATAAGGAAAAATATCATTCGATCGCGTACTACAACGTGTGAATTTCTCCGAGTTTTTTGTAGGTGATTCTAATACCAATCCATTAGGATCATTAAATTTTCCAATTAGGAAAAGAAAATAATCCAAAATATTTGAATATATTACTAAAAAATTATTAATTAAACTAAAATTAGATGCATATTTATTACAACAAATAATTATTATTGTTTTTTATAAAAAAATAAATAAAGGACAAGATTTCTTGCAAAAAATTGAGAGCAAAACATGCATACTCAATTTCAAGAAATCTTAAAAATATTCATAAGCAAACCCTACAGATTGGAAAGAATCATATCCCAGATAGCAATATGCGCGCATAGTGCGACGCACGTGCGTCGCACGCGTGCGGATTTTGTCGCACGGCGTGCACGCAAGCAATGACGCAGATGCGTCCTCATATGCGAAACAGGTGCGTCGCACGTCGTGCGAGTCGCACGTCGTGCGGGCATAGTGCGAGCACACGTTGCAGGTTCTTGCGGACGGTGTATATATATTTAAATGTAGATTTTTAAATAAAAAGCAAGTAATTCATCTTGAACGTAATTTTTATTAAAATAAGAAAAGTTTTTTTGAATTAACGCATTCGAAAAATATTTTTATGTTTCAAGCCTCTCATAAAAACAATCGTGCATTCTCTGAAAAACATTCGACTTCACACTTTAAAATGGTCTATATTTAGTATCTCACACACAAAAAATAACAAAAAAATACATTCAGGGTCAAAATGATCCAATCGATACATTAAAAAATAAGTATATATTTACCTTCAGTATTATTATTTATTTACCAGACGAAACGTTATTCACTCGAAACTATATATATATCAGCGAACATGAAAACTGTTTACAACCAGAAATGATTTTAAGTAAATATAATAAAATGATAAAATATCTGAGTGCCCACGAAGACTGCAAATTGTCAAAATTCAATGACGAATCGATAAACGACCTAGCCTAACCACCGCAACCGAAAGGAACGCCATTTTGTATGGATATGTTTCTTGCCACGTGATCAGGCGGGAACTAGGAACTGCTTATTTAAAACCTGATCCGTAAATATAGAATAAGCAGGGTAAACTAAATTGAAAATAATTTGTTTAAATAATATAAATAACAAACACATAGTTGTCTAATATGGAACTTGCAAAAATTTGTTTCTTTTTGGTAATTTATAAATTGTCGGTCCATCAAAAATACAATTATGTTTTTAAAATTGAAATTAATATTTTACATCTTTTTAATAGTAGGAAAATGGTTGAAATTTGTAGTATTTTCACAATATTAATACTTTATATTATTATTATTCAAAAATTCACCTATCACAATATGCGACTCATATGCCTCGCACATTATGTGCTTGCACGAAGTGCGAGCGATAACGCTGAGTTTCGGCACGCATGGCGTGCCTCGCATGCAGTGCGAGTAACGTGCCTCGCACGCTTGCTATCTGGGATGTTTAGGGTCTCTATTTAAAAATTTTTAAATCAAGATTGAAAAGAATTTTATTTTATCAACGAATAATTTATGCAAAATAAGCAGGAAATATTCATAATTAAAAAAATTAAAATTCCAAAACAACCTCACTTTTCGGCTCATTAGAGACAAGAATAAAATTAATGAAAAAAAGAGGGAGAAAAAGGGAAAAAGTCAATCAAAAACCAACCTCTCACTTTTTCCTTCCTCCGTCCTTTTTATACTACAGGGGGACGAACATGTTTCGAGGTCAATTTAAACCTCCTCATCAGGGAATATTTATAGGGAATAACTAAAGGTATGAGTCTGTAAAGAAAATATTAAATAAAAAATTAATTCAGTTTAATATAATCAAAATCACCCTTTGAGAAATTGATTGTTAAAATAAAAAAGAGTTTTTCTATTTTCAAGTACAAAAAATTTTACTTTAACCAATTAATAACTCGATCCCAAACTTTGTTATATCTTGAGAGGTCCCTCCTCAAATTGATAGCCTTGTTACCTTCTCTCTTTATGAATAACATCTCCATGAATTCTCTTTTTTTTTTTATTTCTTTCATGATAAAGAATTTTAATATCATTCCAATTAAAGTCATGACCATGTGTAATTTTATGTTTTGAAAGGACTGAGTGATATCTAGGACTTCTGTGAAAATTATTTTCATGTTAATTTTTCCTAAGTCTAAGAGCCCTTTTAGTCTGCCCTACATAAACAACATTACAATCTTTACAATTAATTTTGTAAATAACACATTTTTTGTATAACGTTTCATATCTATCTTTACCTAATTTTACAATCATATTGCTCTTAAATGGAACTCTATATATGGTATGTAAACCTAATTTTCCCAACATAGATTTCAAAATCTTTGAGATTTTACCAAAATATGGAAGAACAACAGTATTGAATGTATTATAATCTTCTCTGTTAATTTTATTTTGATCATTATTTATGTTTTTTATATATTTTATTCTGTTATGTACATGTTTTTCAATGAAATCAAAAAGCTAATGGTTAAGAAAAAGAATTTGTTTACATTGTTCAATATTTTTTTCATGGAAAATTGGATGTGATAATTTAAGGGCTCTATCAATCAAATTTTTAATAATTCCTATTTTATTTTGAACAGTGTGATTTGATAGACAACTAAGTGTTCTACCTGAAGAAATATTTTTCCTATGCCAGTCAGTAATAATATGTCCTTCATCAGTTTTAATTAAAGTCAAATCTAGAAAATTTAATTTACCTTCATTTTCAATCTCAACAGTAAATTGTAATCTAGGGTGTATACTATTAAAAGCAATAAGAAGAGTTTCAAAATTATCTTTATGTACACTAAGTACTGAATAATCAACATATCTTGCATAAAAATCAATATTAAAATTGATTTTTTGAAAAACTTCATTCTTTAAATCCTCCATGACAATTTCAGCTAAAATAAGAGATAAAACAGATCCTATGGGAGTTCCAAACTTTTGTTTATAACAATTATTATTGAATTTGAAATAAACTGAATGAAAAACATATTTTATCGCATCAAGAAAATGTTTTTTAGGAATTTTTGTATTAATTTTAATCAAATCCCAACGTTTCTGTGTGGCAATTTCGACTCTTTCATAAGGGATATTTGGAAACATAGCTATTACATCAAAAGAGACAAATAAATGGTCTAAAGGTATTATCACACTGTCAATTAGTTTTAAGAAAGCATGATTATTTTTAATTGATGTTTTTGAGATTTGCATTGATTTTTTAATAATTTGACTGAATAATTCTTCTAATTTCTAATTTTCATTCTGTCTAAAATTTTAAACGTCCCTTTTTGAAGCATTATGGTAGGATTATTAGGAATCAATTGAAAACTATCTGCATCATTAAAAATATGCAACATTTTTTGAATATAAACATCCCTATGAATAGCTACTGTAATACTTCCTTTGTCTGATTTAGTGATCATTAATTCCGGATGATTTTTTAAGAAAATTTTTGTTTCAATTAAACCCTCATTCAATTCCTTTTCTAACCAAGTTTTTGGATTATCATTATTTAAAAAATCATTAGATAAACCCATAAATTGCGATCGAAATTCATCAATTTTATTTTCAGGTATTTTTTAAATATTTCATTCAATGTCTTTTATTATTTCAAGTAGTTGAATATAGTTTTTTCCCCCAAATTTGTTGCTAGAACCATCACCTAATCGCAAAATGTCAATAACTCTGTGTGGAATAATTACATTAGAGATATTTAGAAACCAAGGGTCTGGTTGATCATGAAAAAGAACTGAGTGAATATTTAAATGCAGTTTTTGTACATCTCCTTGTTCATTGAGAATATTTAAAAAATTTTTATCATGTTTTCTATTATCCTTAAGGGCGATTTTGTTAAGTTTTGTTTCCCTTTCAAAACATTCTTTGATGATAAAAGAGGGAACTTGCTGATTTAATTTCTCAATAATTTGTTTTATCTTAACATTTAAAGAATTTATCTGTGCATGGCAATCCTTGATAGTCAAATTTAAGAGCGATTTTCTGAATTTTTCAGTATTTATATCAAATTTTTCTTTATTTCTTTTGTTTTTGAAATCAAAGCTAACATTTTTATTAATGTCAAACATTTTCTTAGGAAAAACTCCATGAATTTTGCATTTGATCAAAAAGTCTTGTTGTAAAATTGTTGACCTTAATTTTTTACTAATTAAGTAAAAATGTTTGATATTTTTCACAGGTCCACCTATCACCTCAATCCCATTACCCCAATTTCTGTCAATTTCAACAAAATCCATTTTACTCACAAAAAACAATCAATTTCACAAAATTCTTAAAAACCTTTTAATTATTTTCTCTTATTTACATTTATGAAAAAAGATTTCAACTCCCTTCATTTGTTTCCTTTCAAGTAAATCCAATGTATCCGTATTTCTTCTTTTTATATTCCTTATCAACACTTTGGGAAAACACTATTAAAATTCATCAAAATTGTTTAAAACACATTATAAATGTTACAAAATTAAGTTTTCTAAAATTATTATAATTATTTTAAGAAAAACACTTTGAAAATTTTAAATTTCACTTTCATTTAACAAGAAACTAAAGATTCAAAATGTCATGGAGGATTTAGAGAATGAAGTTTTCCAAAAAATCAATTTTAATATTGATTTTTATGCAAGATATGTTGATGATTCAGTACTTAGTGTACATAAAGATAATGTTGAAACTCTTCTTATTTCTTTTAATAGTATACACCCTAGATTACAATTTACTGTTGAGATTGAAAATGAAGGTAAATTAAATTTTCTAGATTTGACTTTAATTAAAACTGATGAAGGACATATTATTACTGACTGGCATAGGAAAAAGATTTCTTCAGGTAGAACACTTAGTTTTCTATCAAATTACTCTGTTCAAAATAAAATAGGAATGATCAAAAATTTGATTGATAGAGCCCTTAAATTATCACATCCAATTTTCCATGAAAAAAATATTGAACAATGTAAACAAATTCTTTTTCTTAACCATTAGCTTTTTGATTTCATTGAAAAACATGTACATAACAGAATAAAATATATAAAAAACATAAATAATGATCAAAATAAAATAAACAGAGAAGATTATAATACATTCAATACTGTTGTTCTTCCATATTTTGGTAAAATCTCAAAGATTTTGAAATCTATGTTGGGAAAATTAGGTTTACATACCATATATAGAGTTCCTTTTAAGAGCAATATGATTGTAAAATTAGGTAAAGATAGATATGAAACGTTAGACAAAAAATGTGTTATTTACAACATTAATTGTAAAGATTGTAATGTTGTTTATGTAGGGCAGACTAAAAGGGCTCTTAGACTTAGGAAAAATGAACATGAAAATAATTTTCACAGAAGTCCTAGATATCACTCAGTCCTTTCAAAACATAAAATTACACATGGTCATGACTTTAATTGGAATGATATTAAAATTCTTTATCATGAAAGAAATAAAAAAAAAGAGAATTCATGGAGATGTTATTCATAAAGAAAGAAGGTAACAAGGCTATCAATTTGAGGAGGGACCTCTCAAGATATAACAAAGTTTGGGATCGAGTTATTAATTGGTTAAAGTAAAATTTTTTGTACTTGAAAATAGAAAAACTCTTTTTTATTTTAACAATCAATTTCTCAAAGGGTGATTTTGATTATATTAAACTGAATTAATTTTTTATTTAATATTTTCTTTACAGTCTCATACCTTTAGTTATTCCCTATAAATATTCCCTGATGAGGAGGTTTAAATTGACCTCGAAACATGTTGGTCCCCTTGTAGTATAAAAAGGACGGAGAAAGGAAAAAGTGAGAGGTTGGTTTTTGATTGACTTTTTCCCTTTTTCTCCCTCTTTTTCCATTAATTTTATTCTTGTCTCTAATGAGCCTAAAAGTGAGGTTGTTTTGGAATTTTATTTTTTTTTAATTATGAATATTTCCTGCTTATTTTGCATAAATTATTCGTTGATAAAATAAAATTCTTTTCAATCTTAATTTAAAAATTTCTCCGAGTCTTACTCTTCTTGACGAGTCGGCTAAACTCGGAACACGTCGGGCCAGTGTATAAACCGTTTGTTTATACTGTATAACATGGGCATACGGAATAAAAAAGATTGCAATTACGTAACATTAAAAAGGGGGGAGGGGGTTCTTGTTTCGTAACGGTCTGTTATGTGGGCATGGGGGGGGGGGTATTTTCAACTCGACTAGGTAACCTTTTTAATCTTTCTCTAAAAAGGAACTGACAAAAATTTAAGATTTGGAAATGTAAAATTTTAATATAACATTATCAGTTAAAATCATTAATTTTCAATTAAAGAAAAGGGAATTTTCAACAAAATAGTTGAATTTTCAAACAAAGTGATAAATATTTGATAAAAAAAATGATTTATCAACACAAAGTGTAATAGTTGATATTTCCACCGAAAAATATTTTCATTTTCAATAAAAAAACTGCTAAACCAAAAAATACGAATTTTCGACGTAAGAGTTGAATTTTTAACAAAGAAAGATTGTTCAAGTAACGAAGAAAAAAAAATCCTATCCAAAATGTTGAGTTTTAAAGTCATAAAGACGAATTTTAAAAAAAGGGTTGAATTTACAACACAAAAATATGCATTTTCTATCCAAAAATTGAATTTTTTATTAAAAGAGACAAGTTTTTAATCAAATAAATGAATTTTCAACTGAAAAGGATCAATTTTATAACAATAATGGAACAGCTACATTTTTAGTAGAAAAAATGTTTGCAAGAAAATGTGTTAAATTTTTAACAAAGGAAATTAACTTTTAACTAAAATGATACATCTACAATCAAAAAGATAAATATGTGACCAAATAGTTGAATTTACAACCCAGAAGATGAAATTTCTACCAAAAAAGATAAATTTTCAACAAAATAGATGAATTTTTAACTAAAAAAAGATAAATTTTCAACAAAAAATAGAATGGTTGAATTTTCAATCAGGAAAATAAGGTTTTAAGCGAATAAAATAATTTTTCAAGAAAATAGTTGAATTTTCAATAAAAAAACTAATTTTCAACCAAATAAATGAAATTTTAACCAAAGGATTAATTTTCTACCAGAAAAGAATAATTTTTAACCAAATACATGAACTTTCAACCGAAAAGGTTAATTTTCTACCGAAAAAGGACAATTTTTTTAACAAAATAGATGAATTTTCAGCTATAAAAGTTAAGTTTTTAACGAAGAATAAAATGGTTTAATTTTCAGTTAAAGAAAAAAGTTTTTGAGTAAATAAACTAAATTTTCAACGAAAAAGTTAAATTTTTAACCAAACAAATAAATTTTCTAACAAAAAGATTAAATGTCTATAAAAAAAATTTCGACAAAAACTTTAGTTACATTTTTAATTGCAAAAAGTAATTTTAAATGAAAAAAAAACTAATTTTTAACGACATAAATGAATTTTCAACCAAAAAGTTTAATTTTCTACCAAAAAAGAATAATTTTCAACAAAATACATGAATTTTCAACCAAATATTTAATTCTTTAATGGAATTTTGAACCTAATAGTTGAATTTTCAAGCAAAAGTGAATTAGTCACCAAGAAGATTAACATTCTACGACAAAATACAAAGTTTCAACAAAATACGGAAATTTGCAAACAAATAGATGAATTTCCAACTGAAGAAGATTGATGCTCAACCAAACATTAAATGGTTAAGTTTTCAGTTTAAAAAATTAATCTTCAATAAAAAATAAAATTTCAAGCCAATGAAATGAAGTTTAAACCTAAAAGATTAATTTTTTTACCAAAAAAAATATTAATTTTCAACCAAAAAAGTAAATTAGTTACCAAAAAGATTAATTTCCTACCGTTTTGAAACGATACAAAAATAATAATGACTTATAAGATATTTTAGGAATTTTGATTTCAAAAGATTTCCTTAAATTTCGAAAAAGAGTAGTAGATTTTAAAGAAAAATGTTTCAATTTGGTATGATTAAAAAATCAAACAAAAAAATCGAGTGAATTCAAGAAATATTTAGAAGATTTTAAGAGATTGAAAAAGAATTTCAAACTGTAAAAGATTTTTAAAAATTCAGATTTTTTTTAATGATTTCAAACCAAAACTTCAGAAGTTTTGAAAGAATTTTGAAAGGTTTTAAGAAAATAAACAAATTTTGTTAAAATTCCTAGAAAAATTTTGAAGATTTTAAGGCAATTTCTTTACATTTTGAAAGATTTTTCAAAATTTCAAGAACAATTCGAGTTAGCTAAAAATATTTTAAGGAATTTGAAAGGTTTTATATATTCACAAAACTTTTCTAATTTTCTCCAGAATATTATAAAATTTATATTTATATAAACTTAAAAACAAACTGATAATACTTCTTTTCTTGTAAGTAATTTCATTATTTGTGTGACTAAAAAATATATTTAAAAAGCCTTCAGCGTTACATAAAAATATTGCTTTATTTATTTCTATACAACACTTCATCTTGAAAAACCTTTTTTTATTTAGAAAACGTTCACTATGTTTTCAAACATAATACAAAAAATGTTACGTAACTGCGGTTAGGGGTGAGGGGGTCCGAAGGAAATGTTACGGTCTGTTACATGGAGAAGGGGGGGTTAAAAAAGTTCGAAAATAACGTTAGATAATATGTGAACGCTCCCTTAGCGTCAAAATCGAGGTATCAACGAACCTGTAAGGAACGGTTCTTAGCTTGTAAGGAAAAAATCATCCGAGAAGCTATCGGACTGGGCACTTCTAGCGCCGCTAGCGACAACGAGCTTATCGCTAGTTTACAAGAAAGATAGAGTAATTCCAACGTTACGAATAACGATCGCCTCTTGCGTTGATATTATTCTAACAGGCTCATAAGACAGATTCCTTACTTTAGTTACTTTAGCGTCACCGATATCGAAAAATTAGAGCACAACGTTCATATAACACTGAACGTTATCTCGCTGATTTAAGAGTGTTTTACCCCTCGCTTTATATACCTACAGTGATCCTGGTTACACCGGCGAGCTTATAGTAGGCCGGCTTACAATAAACTAGCTTAAATGAGAGTGGCCAGATTCGCGTCGGCGCAGAAGCCGCAGGGACTCCACGTGTGCGACAGAGAGCCACTGTTGAAAACGCTTTTGCGCCTACGCGAAACTGAGCCACTCTCGTATTTAAGCTAGCTTATAGTAAGCCGGCCTACTGTAGGCTCGCCGGTGTAACCAGGCCCAGTGAACTGGGCTAAGCGACGCATGGGGGCAAGCATGACGGTCAATTCCGCCCTGGGTACCTGAGGGAGGTTCCCCCACTACACGGCTTCCCCTCACTCAGCCGAACTGCTGCCGTCGATCCTGGTCAGCGGGAGTCGTTTGTACCTAACGAGGACTAAAATGCAGAATAACATTTTTTTCAATTTAGCACTTGGTAATTTATAAATATAATATTCAAAATCTGCGGATTATAGCGATTCCAACAATATGTTATTTTACTTAAAAAGTTGAAAATTAAAGAATAAGTGTTCAAATTATAAGAAATTTTATGGAAAATTTTTCAGAATATTTCGCTCAAATCCACTGCAGTAGCCTTCATTTCTGCCGTGATTTGGGGAAACACCGTTAACTGCAAAATGAACGAAGCCGAGAAAATCGATGAAAACTGTTCGAATATTTATTCGCGTGTATCGCGGATTCTTATTCATTTTCTGATGTTTTTGTTGTTGTTCTTGACTAATTTTCATACGATCTTTTCATTTTTGCAAGAAAAATTGTTAAAAAATGTTGATTATATATACCATTAAGCCATTTCCCTTTCGGGGTAGGCGTGACACTACCCGATTCGGGTAGTGTTTCTAGGTTGATAACTTGTAGTAAATAACTACAAGTGTGGGCTCACCACACCCACGATGTGCCAACAGCACTCAGTTTTCTCGAATGGTCACCCATCCAAGTGCTAACCGCGCCCAACGCTGCTTAACTTCAGTGATCTGACGAGAACTGGTTTTTTCAGCGTGGTATGGCTGTTGGCTGTTGGATTGATTATCTAAAATGCAGTTAACGGTATTGATTGGGATGCTGAAATTCGAGAAAACGCCGTAACGGGCAGTTACGGCTCTCTTCGAATTACGGACCTCAGAAATAGGCCTGCCGTGATTTGAGAGAACGCCGTTCACGGCAAAAGAATATAATAACTAATAATAAGTGCATTTACGGCGTTTCTCGAATCACAAACCTTTTTTCTCGGGGTTTGATGATTCCGGAGAACGCCGTAAGCACTTATGGACCTCTCCGAAATCACGAAGGCTCGAAATCGACGTCCAATAATTTTGGTAAAGTCCGTAACTGTCCGTTACGGTGTTTTCTCGAATTTTGACGTCACGTATTTAGTCGTCTCTGACTTACGCCTGCAGTTATCGGTCAGTTACGGCTCTCTCTCAAATCACAACTCGCCCATCTTTGCAGTTAACGGTGTTTTCCAAAAATTATGCAATTATTATTTTGAAAGTTATTAACAATTTAAAAAAATTATTTTAATATTCAGGTGTATATTTTTTTCACGATTCCAACGATATAAAAAACTCATTTTTCCATTTTTTGCAGTTAACGGTGTTTTTCCAAATCACGGCAGATTTATTGGTTTAATATTTTACCTAACTTGGGAAATTCCGGAAGCTCAAATGTGGCCACATTTGAAAACTCATTAACTAACATCATAAATTTAGTTTATTTCTCAAACAATCGCATTTTTCAAAAGTATTCCTAAATAATTTTGCACTCCCAGTACAAAAGAAGGAATAGTGTCATCCCTAGCTCAATTTGGAAACTCATTAACAAACATCATACTTTTTTTTACTACTCAACCAATTTCTTCATGAAAGTTTATTAAAAATACTATTTTAACACATAAAAACCAGAATATGAAGACAATCTCAAAAATTTTGTTTTTTAAATGTAACTTTAGAAATTTCAAACAGAGACCAAAACCTACCTGTCACAAATAATACGTTTGATATTGCTGTCTCCAGACGTTTTACTACTGGCACTTCAGTTTTCTTCTTATTAACTTAAGCCGCAACCAAACCAGACTAATTTTCAAACCAAAAAAAAAAGGAATTTTTATAAAAAGAGTTGAATTTTTAACCAAGAAAGATTTTTCAGTCGGTAAAGAAAAAAGGTCTGATCCAAAATGTTTAATAATAACTCAACATTGAAGAATCAATCAAATGATGTATACATTTTCAAAATTATATAATTTCAGGCAATTTTCAGCTGGAAACATTAATGTATACATCGAAATTTTTTTTTCTAAAATCTTCTTTAATATTCGCTTAAAAATTTGTTTTGAAAAATCATAAAAAAAATTTCCAGAAGTCTAATGCAAATTTTGTTATTTATTATCTTGAAACTTGAATTTTTACCTACAATTTTTTTAAAATCCGGAAAAATCAAAAATATTTCTTCAAAACCTTCCAAACCTTTTTTCTAGGAATTTTAATAAAAATTTTCTATTCTTTTGAAACCTTTCAAAATGATTAGAGAGCTTTTAAATGTTGTGTTCAGAATCTTCAAAAATGTACGTTTTATTTTAAATGTTTTGAAATCTTTTCAAGTTTTAAATTATGTATTTTGGAATCTTTTCAAAATTTCTAAATATATGTTAAATTTACTTGAATTTTTTCCAAATTAATGATTCACTAAACATTTTTTCAGTTTTTAATGAACATCTTTTTTTTGGGGTTGAACATTAATGGCTTTTGACCGAAAATTCGACTATTCCATGTTTGGTCGAAAATTTAATTCTTTGGTTGAAAATGCCGTCATTTTAAATAGTTTTGTGATCATTCATGTATTTTGTTACAAATTAATCTTTTTGGGTAGAAAATTAATCTTTTCGGTTGAAAATTCAACTGTTTGGTTAAAATTTGTTTGTTTGTTAAAAATACATTTTTGTGGATGAAGACTCATTATTTTGGTGAAAAATTCATTTCTTCGGTTGAAATTTGAACCTTTCTGTTGAAAATTCCTTTTTATTTAATTAAAAATAAATTTTTAAACTGCAAATGTAACCATTCAATTTTTGCTGGATAATTGATCTTTTTCAGTTGAAAATTCAATTATTTTGGTAGAAAATTCATATTTTTATTCCGAAAATTAAACTTTTTTGTTCAAAATTCATATCTTTGGGTTGAAAACTAAACTATTTTTTCCAGAAATTCGTCTTTTTGGGTTGAAAATTTAACATTTTGGTTGAGATTTTTTTTAGAAATGAAGAATAATTATTTTCAAAATTTCCCGAATTCATGTTTAAAAACTTTTTTTGACACTTAAGCAAATACAATTTAGTGTATTTGTTTTTTTTTAGATTGACTCGACAAAAATTCTTTATATTCTGCTTTTTATGTGTTAAAATATTATTTTTAATTAACTTTCATAAACAAATTGGACTGGGTTTTGGACTGGGAGTGCAAAATTATTTAAGGATAATTTTGAGAAATGCGAGTGTTTAGGAAATAAAATAAAATGATGTTCGTTAATAAGTTTTCATGTGTGTCCAAATTTCAGCCAACCAATAAATGAAAGCTACTGCAGTGTATTTGATAAAAATACTGAAAAATTTGTTCATAAAAATTTCACATAAACTTGAACATTTCTTCTTTAATTTTCAATTTTTTAATTCAAATAACATATCGTTCGAATCGCTTTAATTAGCAGACTTCGAATATTTTATTTATCAATTACCCAGTGCTAATTTGAAAAAATGTTATATTCCGCATTCTAGTCCTCATTAGGTACAAAGGACTCCCGCTGACCAGGATCGACGGCAGCGTTCGGCTGAGTGAGGGGAAGCCTTATAGTGGGGGAACCGTTCGCTGGTTCCAGGGTGGAATTATCATCTGCCCGAAAGCGGAATACCCTTGATTCCGCATTTCTAAATGCGATATTTGCTTCTTTCATCAAAAACTACAAAGGCTTCAAACTAACGATTGTATTTATTTATTACTGATGTAAGTATAGGGTAGAGTGATCCTAAGTCGGCACTGTGGGTTAAGCCGGCGGTTTCTGTGTTCTGTGTGCTTTCGCCTGATGAAGTCGATTTTTCATGCGGATTTGTTTCGTGTGCGTAACATTATGAAATGTGTAAACATTCGTAGTGGTCCTGAGTCGGCACCAAACAGGTGGTACTGAGTCGGCACTTTTTTTTTGCTTTTGTTATTTGTGTGTTATTTTATTTTGTTGTGTTTCAATTCCATGTTACTAGATCAAGGGAGTGACGATCAATTTTGATTTTAATTTTTGTCTTCCTTTTTGAGATTCATGTTTTGACGATTTTCATTGTTGTAATGGAGAAATTTTTTCATCCTATAAATAATGTTTGACAATATTTTACATGTTTTTTCATTGTAAATGGTTTGAATTTGTCCATTTCCTCCTAAAACTTGCATAACCTGCCCTTTTTCTTGCATTTGAGCAGAAAAAACTATGTGCCGACTCAGGAACAGGGGGTGCCGGCTTAGGACCACCATTTTGAGAAATAGCAAAAATCGACTTCTTCACTTTGCGCTGCATTGCGACCGCAAAAATCACTCAACACTGCTCTGAACGACATAGAATTGTAGATAAAGGATCGTGGTACTTGACCAAAGACATTAAAGCGCCACTAAACCCTGTTTACCCTCTGTTTTCGACAAAAATTCTTACTGTGCCGTCTTAGAACCACTCGCCCCTAAGTATAGTTATAAAGAAATAATAGTCTTCTATTATAAACTTATTTATTAGAAATGAGAACGCTATACCTGAAAATAATAATCCATTCAATAATCATTTACTTATAAAATTTATATTAGTACTAAAACTTGCATTTTTATTTTTTTTTAATTTTGTTAGAGAATTCTTTTATAAATGAACAAATTTTAATTTCAATATCTTAATTAATTTCCAAGATTTTACAATGATCTTTATGTTACAGATAATTTCCGGATAATTAATTGATTAATATTAATAATATTATTAATTAATATAATAATTATATAAATATAAATTATATAAATAAATATAAATGATATAATAATTAATATAAAAATAATATTAATAATTAAAAGTGGATTTTGGAATGTAAAAGGAGACTGAGGGGGTAGAAAATGGGATTTTGGATTGTAAAAGGAGTCTTAGATGATAGAAAAGGGGATTTTGGATTGTAAAATCAATAATAGAAGATAAAAAAAGGGATTTTTTGTTGCAAAATGAGCCCAAGAAGTTGAAAAGCGGATTTTGGATTGTAAAAGGAGTCTGAAACACTAAAAAGGCGATTTTGGATTCTAAAAGGAGTATGAGGGGCTGGGAAGAGCATTTTGGATTGTGACAGGAGCCTGAGGTCATAGAAAAGAGAATTCTGGATTGTAAAAGAAGTCTTAGGTCATAGAAGAGGGGATTTTCGATTGCAAAAAAGTCTGTGGGGTTGGAAAGGGGATTTTAGATTGTAAAAGGAGTCTAAAAGGCTCGAAAATAGGATCCTGGATTGTAAGTGGAGTCTGAGGTCACAGAAAGGCGGATTTTGGATCGTAAAATTAATAAGAGAAGATGAAAGAAGGGATTTTTTGTTGCAAAAGGAGCCCAAGAAGTTGAAAAGGGAATTCTGGATTGTAAAAGAAGTTTCAGGTCATAGAAAAAGGGGATTTTGGATTGTAAAGGGAGTCTGAAAGACTAAAAAGGCGATTTTGAATTCTAAAAGGAGTATGAGGGGCTGGAAGAGCATTTTGGATTGTGAAAGGAGCTTGAGGTCATAGAAAAGGGAATTCTGGATTGTAAAAGAAGTCTTAGGTCATAGAAAAGGGGAATTGGATTGTAAAAAAGTCTGTGGGGTTGAAAAGGGGATTTTAGATTGTAAAATGAGTCTCAAAGGCTGGAAAAGGGATCCTGGATTGTAAATGGAGTCTGAGGTCACAGAAAGGCGGATTTTGGATCGTGAAATTAAAATAGAAGATAAAAAAAAGGGATTTTTTGTTGCAAAAGGAGCCCAAGAAGTTAAAGAGGGGATTTTGGATTGTAAAAGGTGTCTGAAAGACTAAACAGGCGATTTTGGATTCTCAAAGGAGTATGAGGGGCTAGGAAGAGCATTTTGGATTGTGAAAGAAGTCTGAGGTAATAGAAAAGGGAATCCTTGATTGCAAAGGAAGTCTCAAGTCATAGAAAATGGGAATTTTGGATTGTAAAAAAGTCTATGGGGTTGGAAAGGGGATTCTAAATTGTAAAAGGAGTCTTAAAGACTAGGAAAGGGGATTCTGGATTGGAAAGGGAGTCTGAGGTCACAGAAAGGGGGATTTTGTATTGTAAAATGAGTTTGAGGCGTTGAAAAGGCGATTAAGATTGTACAAGAAGTCTGAGAAGTTGGAAAGGGGTATTTTGGATTGAGAAAGGAGTCTGAGGAGGCGAAAAAGGGTGGTTTGGATTGCAAAAGAAGGATTTTAAATTGTAAAATGAGTATGAGGGGCTGGAAGAATGTATTAGGTTGTTTGAGATTGGTTGAGGTCATAGAAAAGGGGTGCAGGTCCTTGTGAGTCCACCGCACCCTCGCGTTGGAAGCAAGGACGAGCAGAGCGACCTCCTACCGTCCTGGGAGGCGGTCGGTCCCTGAAGGACCTCGACTACCTTTCCAGTGGCAGGGCTCCTTCCATTCATCGCTCCCATACCTTCCGTTAGAGTAGGAAGGGGGTGGGGGTGGTTGAACCTAGACGCCTGACTTTTGTGGATTTTCCACAATGAAGAGATTCGAAGGAAAAATACATGGGGAGGAATAAGTTTAACGGAGATAATTATCATTTGGAGAGGGGTTTAAAAAGGAATAACTCATTTATTTGTCTTTGCGTTTTGAGAGCCCCTTCAGGTCCATTTCCCGACTCCTGCAGCCGGTCCTGAAGGGACTCGATTCGACGGGTCGTTAAAATAAAAAATAAGGAATGGGGATGAGGGGGCCTCAACCATCGCCCCCTCTTGTGAGATCCAATGCACGCACCTGCGATTAGTGATCACCCTGAAGAATTATCGCACTGGAAGAAGTTATTGTGCGCTACCCGTTTGGGCATTATTACACAATCTGAGAGAAATTTTACATGGCTGGAAGTTAAAGTGACGTTTATGTGTGTGGGAAGAAAGCGTGCAAGCGAGAAAAAATTACAAAGTCTGAGATATTCTTTTGTGTAAGGAAGTAAAGAAGAAGAGACGGAAGGAGGGTAGAGAAGTCGAAAATAAAGGTTGTAGGTAGGTCAGGGGTGGCCGGTCTGAGCTGCGTCGAGACGAATCTCGGCGTTGCTTCGACTGGGGTCCCCGAGCTGGGTGACTTATTTCACGAGGAAGTCTTTTGGCATCGCGTGTTTGCGAAGAGGATCATAATTATATTTCCCTATAGAGGAAATATGTTCAAAAGGTGATAATGATGTAGATTCATAAAATTTAGTCGTGGTTTCTTTCATATACCCTGAAATGTATGTCAAATGAAATTCTCTGTGAAGGACAGAATTTTTGGTATATGTAGGGGTTTCGGTGATACGTCTCAGAAATTTATTTTGAATGATCTGAATGTGATGAGATTTCCAGCGTCGCTAGGTCACTGAAGAATACTGCGCGCGGACGCTGGAGATAGACCGGTTTCTGACCATAAACGGCATCGACCACTGCGTAGCCGGTACAGTGCGGCGAGCGTTCAGTGGTACGAGCCGCTCTGGTCAGACGGACTCAGACGTTGCATAACTAGCCCAGTAGTCGAGAGTGTACCGTCAGGTGGCTCCCTCATTTATTGGAACTAAAAGTCGTCGGTATTTCAGAGCTAGACTTACAGGATAAATTATAATTCGATACTTTTATTATCCACTTTAACAAATGAGGCAAGGGGGAAAGAGAAAGAAATATCGTTGGCAGAGGATATATTCTAAAGAATATAATTAGCGTGCGACAAAAGAGATTTTTGATTGTAAAAGCAGTCTGTGGAGATGAAGGAGAAGATTCAGAATTGTAAAAAGGAACCTGAAGGAATGAAAAAAGAAATTTCTGATTGCAAAAGGAGTCTGAGGAGATGGGGAAGAGGATTTTGGATTGTAAAAATGAGTCTGAGGGGATAGAAAAGGGGATTTTCTATTGCAAAAGAAGTCCGAAAGGATGGAAAAGAGGATTTTGGATTATAAAAGGAATCTCAGTAGATTGTAAAAGGAGTCTGTCGGGTTGGAAACGCGGATTTTAGATTGCAAAAGTAGTATGAGGGGTTGAAAAGGGAATTTTTGATTGCAAAAGCAGTCTGTGGAAATGAAGAAGAAGATTGTGAATTGTAAAAAGGAATCTGAGGGGATCAAGAAGGAAATTTTTGATTGCAAAAGGAGACTAACGGGAGGCAAACGGGAATTCTGAATTATAAAAGAAATCTGAAGGGCTGTAAAAGGGATCTTGGATTGCAAATATAGTTTTAGGGGTTGAAAAGAGGATTTTGGATTGCAAAAGGAGTCTTAGGGGTTGGAAATGGAAGATTTAAAGAAAATATATATTTTTTTAATCTGAGATGATAAGAATGATAAAAATTAAAGAAGAGGTCCTTAATTATAAAATACTATAGTTTACCTGTAAGGGGAATACCTGCAGTGCTAGTGTAAACTCGCTGCTCTGCATCTGGAACGCAGTGGCTAACTCCAGGAAATCTACTCAGGGCAGATAGAAATCCCGTTCGAAATCTCGGATTCATCCAACAATATATAACAGGATTGTAACAAGCATGTGACATGGCAAGCCAGTGGAGTGCCACAAAAAGAAATGGAAAACCTGGTCGGCCTGAAAGGTCTTGGTTGCTTTCCATTACCAACTAAAACAAAAATTGAAATATTTTTTAAATTCCAAAACCGAAAAATTCTGTTCCTGAATATTAAAATAGGCCTTTTTTAGTCATGAAGAAAAAATGTCACCTAAATTGTTGAATCTTTAAGTAGAAAGACGAATTTTCTATGCAAAAATTGAATTTTCAAACAGAAAATATGAATTTTAACCAAAACAAATAATTTTCAACAAAGTAGTTCAACTTTTATCCACGTAGCTGAATTTTGAATTTAAAAAGATCAGATTTAAAAAAAAAAGTTAAACTTTCAACCAAGGAGATGAATTTTCAACTAAAAATGATTAATCTTCAACGAAAAAGTGATTTCTCAACAAAGCCGTTCAAACAAAATTTTAAAATTAAATAGTTGAATCCTCAAGCAAACAAGAATAATTTTCAACCAAACAGTTGCTTTTTTATCCAAAAAGATGAAATTTGTACTAAAACAGATGAATTTTTAAATCAAAAATACAAATTGAAATTATCTTTGAATTTTCATCCAAAAGACATTTTAGTTTTTCTTTTCAACATGAAAATATGAGTTTTGAACAAGAAGTAAATTTTCTACGAAGGTACTCGAATTTTCAACCCAAAAAGACGAATTTTCAACCAAGAAGGATGACTTTTAACAAAATTATTAAATCTTCAACCAAATAGTTGCATTTTTATCTAAGAAATATGAAATTTCTACTAAAACAGATGAATTTTTACATCAAAAAGACAAATTGAAAAAAAAATTTTGAATTTTCATACAAAGAGATGAATTTTCAACTGAAAATGATGAATCTTCAACGAAAAAAACATTTCTCAACACAGTCGTTCAAACACAATTTTCAAACAAAATTTCCAAACAAAATTTTAAAATAAAATAGTTAAATCCTTACGCAAAAAAAGATTAATTTTCAACCAAATAGTTAAACAATTTTGTTATTGAACATTTTATTGCATTTTGTGTCGTTTTTCAATTAATTTACTTTGTTTATTTTCAATGTTATTTTTTACGATTTAAACTAAAAAGACGAATCCTAGCGTAAAGTCGTTTTGAGCAAATTTTTGTAGATTTAATTTAGGCGAAAAATTTTGTTAAATAAAATGTTATTGTAGCTTGTGCTTGTGTTGTAGATTTTTGTTTGGTGGAAAAACTTTGTCTTTTCATTTTTTCCGTCTCTTGTGTCGTTTTTCCAAAAGTTTAATTTTTAATATTTAAATTTGTTTTTTACGATTAAAAAAAAATCTACTTGTTCTATCTAAAAATTAGTAATATCAAATTTTTCGATCCTTTTTAGGTGAACAAATTTCAATATCTATTAACTTTTTTACGTACCTTGTGTCGTTTTCCAAAAAATTTAATTTTTATTATCTTTAATGTTATTTTTTACGATTAGAACGAAAACTACGCGTCCTATCAAAAAATTATTTATGAAAAATTTGTAGCTCTTTTTTGGATAAGCAACTTTTGTCAATTCATTTTTTTCATAATTTGTGTCGTTTGTCCAAAAAGTAAATGTTTTATTTGTTAATGTTGCTTTTTACAAATAGAACAAAAACCACGCATCTTTAAAAAAATTATTAATAACAAATATGTAGTTCTTTTCTAAATGAACAACTTTTATTTCATTCTTTTTTTCGTAGCTTATGTCGTTTGTCTAAAAATTTTTATTTTTTATTATTAATGCTATTTTTTATTAATTCAAACAAAAACTACGCTTCCTATCAGAAAGTGATTCTTGACAAAATTGTAGATAATTTTGAAATTTTTGTCTATTCATCTTTTTTTGTAACTTGTATAGTTTGACTAGTATAAATAATGCAAATTTTATGAATAAAAATTGAAAAAAAATTTTTGAATAAAAAATTTTGAAAAAAGTGAACAAAAATTTTGAAAAAAAAAAATTTGTTGAAAAAAAGGACATCCGACCGAAACCATAAGGGTTACAGCCCAGAGCTACGAAACCCTAAAAAATGCATTAATCTGAGTTCTATATTTTCTTTCGTTTTATATCCCATTATTTACTGTTCTCTTCAGAGTTGATAAAGGAAGACATTCATGGCAGAATCAGGAAGTTTTGAAAATTTCATTTTTTGTTAAAATTAAATTTTTTAACTAAAAATGTAACTATTCCGTTTTTGGTTAAAAATTGATGCTTTTTTGCTTAACATTCATATTGTTTAGTTAAGAATTCAAGTATTAGGTTGAAAATTGATGTATTTTCTTGATAATTTATCTTTTTTATAGAAGATTAATCTTCTTGATTAAAAAATCTACTTTATGTTTGAAAATCCAACGCTTTGGTTGAACGTTAAAATCTTTTTTTGAAAATTCATTTTTTTTAATGAAAATCCATTATTTTAGATGAAAATTCATCTCAATGATTGAAAATTAAACTATTTTGCTAAGAATTCGATTTTTTTGACTGATAATTGTTTACTTTTACTGAAAATGTAGCAATTACATTTTTTGTTTAAAATTGATATTTTCTTGTTGAAAATTCACCTATTTTGTTGAAAACTCGTTTTTTTTGTCGAAAATTATTAATCTTCTTTTTTAAAATTCATCCTTTTGGTTAAAAATGCAACTGGTTCGTTTAAATTTTTTTAAAGGATTCAACTGTTTTCGTTAAAATATTAAATATTACATGTTTTGTTGAAAATACAATTTTTTGGTCGAAAAATTAACTACTTGGTTTAATATTGAACTACTTTTTAAACAATACATTTTTTGTTGGAGATTTATAATTTCAATTGAAAATTTAACCATTTGGTATTAAATTAACTTTTTTGTTGGAAATGCAAATTTTCGAGTTGAAAATTCAACTGTTTTGTAGAAAAGTCGTCTTTTTAGCTAGAAAATCAACAATTTTGTAAAAAATTAAAATATTTGGTTAAAAATTAACTTTTTTGTTACAAATTCGTTTCTTTTGTTTAAAATTAATTTTTTATCTGTAAATGTAGTTATTTTATTTTTGGTTAAAATTTTTTTCTTTCTAAGTTCAATAATTTATCTTGTTTGTTGAAAATGCATCATTTCGGTTGAGGATTCAATTATTTTGTTAACAAATCTTCTGTTTTAGTTAAATTCAACCAGTTATTAAATTTGCTTTTATTTTTGTTAAAAATTAGTTTTTTAAATTGAAAATTTAACTATTCCATTTTTGATTCAAAATTTATCTTTTCTACATGAAAATTCAACTATCATTCTTGAATCATTTTTTAATTAAATTTATTATTTTAAATGAAGATTCAACTATTCCATTTTTAGTTGAAATTTGATTTTGTATAGTTTAAAATTCAACTATGGGGCTGAAAAATCATCTTTTTAGTTGAAAATTCAAGTACGTGGTTGAAAATTTATGTATTTTGTTGATAATTCATCTTTTTCTGTAGAAAATTAATCTTCTTGGTGAAAAAATCAACTTTTTGGCTGAAAATTCAACTCTAGTTAAATTTTGAACTCTTTCCTTGAAAATTCATTTTTTGAACATTCCCCTTTTTGTTGTTGAAAATTAATTTTCTTTCCTGAAAATGTAGCTATTCCATGTTTGGTTATAAATTGATATTTTCTGGTAACAAATTCATGTATTTTGTTGAAAATTCATCTTTTTTGTAGAAAATAATTCTTCTTGGTTAAAAATTCATCCTTTTCGGTTAAAAATGTAACTGCTTGTTTGAAAATTAATCTGTTTCGGTTGAGGATTCAGCTACATAGGATTCAACTATTTTGCTTGAAAATTGATATTTTAAATTGAAAATTAAAAACATTTTTTTGTATTGAGTTAAATGTACAATTTTTTGGGAAAAGTTGAATATATATTGAACCTAAAATTTCTTCAGCTTGAATTAAAGAAGCATGCTATTATTTTGCTTTTAAAAACAAAAAAAAAGATTTCGTGGTGTTTAAAGTATTCCAAAATAAATAAAATTAACGATTTTGGAATGCTTTAAGCCCTCCGAAAATGTTGTTTTCGAAAAAATAGTTTTTATGATACATGCATGATTTCAGTCCTTTTCGACGCCTATGAAGCGGGGCTTAAGCTCTACTTTTTACTCCCTAGGGAGTAAAACGTGACGTCAGAGGTGAATAATGAAAATTAAACATCTATGAGTTCGCATTTTACGATTATCAGCCCACTCACCGTAAAAACTGTGAGGAAATTTTGGTTGCAGATAATAGAATTTTGCAGTTATTTATGGAAAGTTACCATATATAACTTATAAAATTACTGTAAATTACCGTAAATTACCGAGAATTTTCATAAATTTCCGGAAATGTATGGAAATTTTTAAAAATGAATATTGGGTAATTTATAGTAAGTTACCATATTTGCCTGTAAAATTACCATAAATGACCGAAAATTTTCATAAATTTCCGGAAATTCATCGAAATTAAAAAAAATGAATTTTGGGTAATTTATGATAAGTTACCATATTCACCTGTAAAATTACCATGAATGACCGAAAAGTTCCAGTAATTTCTGCAAATATTTAAATTTTTAAATTGAATTTTGGGTAATTTATGTTAAGTTACCACTTTTAAAATTACCGTAATTTACCACAAATTTCCAGCAATTTTTTTATTGAATTTTTTATAATTAGGAATAAGTTAACATAGATTGAATGCTTCTTCATCCAAATTGAACCATTTTTTTTAATTTTCAATTTTTTGAACTGTTCACGAGTAAAACCTATATCTACGTAAAAAGAATTTGCCATAATTTTTCTACCGATAGCAAACATTTTTCAAAATTTTTTCATCCTAAAATTTAAGTATTCCATTTTTTGTTAAAAATGTATCTTTTTGAGTTAAAAATTGTTCGATTTGTTTGAAAATTCATCTTTTTTAGTTGAAAATTCAAGTACTTTCTTAAAAATTGATGTATTTTATTAATAGTTCATCTTTTTCTGTAGAAAATTAATCTTCTTGGTTAAAAAATCAACGTTTTGGTAGAAAATTCGTTTTTTTTTTTGCATTCAACATTTTAGTTAAAAATTTATCTCTTTAGTGGAAATTTTAATTATTTTATTAAAAATTCGTTTTTTGGTTTTTTGCAACTATTTTCTGTTTAAAATTAAAATCGTTTTTGATTCAAATATCAAATATTACATTTTTCTATGAGAATTTATCTTGTTATTATTGAAAAATCAAATAATTGGTTAAAAGTTGACCTAATTCGTAAATCTTTTTTTTTGTTAAAAAATCAAATACTTGGTTAAAAGTTGACCTAGTTTGTAAAAAATTCATTTTTTTGAATTGAAGATTCATAATTTTAATTGAAAATTCAACTATATGATCGTAAATTAACTTTTTTATAGAAAATTCCTATTTTTGCGTTGAAAATTTAACTGTTTTGTTAAAAATTCATATTTTTTATTCAAAATTCAACTACTTTGGTAGAAAATCAAAATATTTGGTTAAAACTTAAACTATCTATAAGAAAATTTAACTATTTTGTTAGAAATTGTTTTTTGGTTGAGAATTAATTTTCTTCACTGAATCTGCTTTCTTTGAGGATTTTTTTTGTTTAAAATTAAAATGTTTTTTGGTTAAAATATCAACTATTGTATTTGTCGTTGAGAATTATTCTTTTTTTTTTGTTTAACAAATCAAATATTTGGTTAGAAATTGAACTAATTTGTAAAAAATTCATTTTTTTAAAAGATTGATCATTTTGGTTGAAAATTCATTCTTTTTTGGTAAATATGCAACTGGTTGGTTGAAAATGAATCTCTTTTGGTTGAGGATTTGGTTGAATAGTTTTTGTTCTAAATAGAAATTTTTTTTTCAAGTTTCAATTTTTTAGACAGTTCAATAGCAAAACCTATATCTACGTACAAAAAATTTGCCATAATTGTTCTACCAATAGGAAACATTTTTCAAAATGTTTTCATCTGAAAATTTAAGAATTCCATTTTTGGTTAAAAATTTATCTTTTTTAGTTAAAAATTTGTCTATTTGTTTGAAATCTTTTTTAAAATCTTTTTTAGTTGAAAATTCAAGTACTTGCTTAAAAATTCATGTATTTTATTAATAATTCATTTTTTTCTGTAGAAAATTAATCTTGGTTAAAAAATCAACTTTTTGGTAGAAAATTCATTTTTTTTGCATTCATCATTTTAGTTAAAAATTCATCTCTTTGGTGGAAATTTTAACTATTTTGTTAAAAATTTATTTTTTGGTTGAGAGTTAATTTTCTTTGCTACAAATGTAAGTATTCTATTTTTGGTTGAACATTGATATTTTAAATTGAAAATTGATCTGTTCCGGTTGAAAATTCACGTATTAATAGAAAATTCTTCTTTTTTTATGTAAAATTAACCTTCTTGGTAAAAAAAAAAAAAATGCATAAATCAGCACTCCAGCTATTAGAAAAGTTACCCAGCTGTTAACTGGGTCATTCTAAGTTCTATATTTTCTTTTCTTTTATATCCCATTATTTACTGTTCTCTTCAGAGATGATAAATGAAGACATTCATGGGAGAATCAGGAAGCTGCTCATTTTTTTTCCCATTTTCAACCCCTTCTTGTATGCTCTCAGAACATCGTCTACTCTCATTTAGTGATTGAGGGTATTGATTAACAGGCCGTTTCGAATTCCAACTTTTTTTCTGATCGAAATTTAATACCAGAAAAAAGTTGTCCAACCATATAACCTTTTGACCTACACAATTTTTTTCCGATCGGCAATATCTTCTGTCCGTTCTTTGGACATAAAAAATAACATAACTGAAAAAAAGGTTTTGCTGGTGAATAGTTGAAAAAAATTGAAAATAAACCAAATTTGTTCAATTTAGAATTTTTTGAAAATGTGCTTAAGAAATAATAATAAATAAAAAAACATGTTTTTTGCAAAGGACCCCGCACAAAATGTATTGAAAAAAGGTATCGGTGGATTTTGATAATTTTTTGATATTTTGTAGAACATGACCCCCCGAATAAAAAATTGTAATGACAAAACCCCGAAAAATGGACAGATTTTCATCTGCACCGCGCCAAAAGTACCCTTTTAGACCAGCATTCACGCTACATAGAAGCTATTGGCGCGAAGCTTACTGAAAACACTTAGCACTCTGCAACTGTGACATTTTGTAGGTCATGGCCCCGCGAACAAAAAATCCTT
>CAKNYM010048176.1:21501-87599 GCA_932195095.1 Andricus curvator | reverse complement strand
AAGGATTTTTTGTTCGCGGGGCCATGACCTACAAAATGTCACAGTTGCAGAGTGCTAAGTGTTTTCAGTGAGCTTCGCGCCAATAGCTTCTATGTTGCGTGAATGCTGGTCTGAAAGGGTACTTTTGGCGCGGTGCAGATGAAAATCTGTCCTTTTTTCGGGGATTTGTCATTATGAATTTTTGTTCGGGGGGTCATGTTCTACAAAATATCAAAAAATTATCAAAATCCACACAGACCTTTTTTCAATACTTTTTGTGCGGGGTCCTTTTCAAAAATTCTATGAAAAAAATTATTTCTCAACCAATAAAACTAAGTTTGAGCAAAATAGTTCAATTTTAAACTAAAGAAGTTTCTACCCATATAGATGAACTTTCAACAAAATACATGAATTCCCAACTTATAAAGGAATAATTTTCAACCAATACTGGAATAGCTACTTTTTTAGATGGAAAACTTAAGTTTTAACCAAAAAAAAGGAATTTCCAGAAAAATAGTTCAATTATCTGATAAATAGTTTAATTTTCTACCAAAGTCGTTGAATTTTCTAACAAAAAAGTGAATTTCCAATCAAATGGTTTAATTTTCTACCAAATTGTTGAATTTTCAAGCTAAAAAGTCTACAATGATATTTGATTTTTTAACCAAAATCCTCAACCAAAAAAAGATTAATTTTCAATCAAGGAGTTGCATTTTTAACCAAAAACGATGAATTTTCAACCAAGAAGATTAATTTTCTATCAAAAAAGACAAACTTTCAACCAAATGTATGGGTTTTCATCCAGAAAAGATAAATTTTCAATTTAAAATATCAATGTTTAACAAAAAATGGAATAGTTATGTTTGAAGCGAAGAAAACTCTTTTTTAAACAAAAAAAAACGAATTTCTAGCAAAATAGTTCAATTTTTAGTTAAAAGGATGAATTTCAACAAAAATCATGTATCTTCAACAAAAAATCTTCAACCAGAAAAGATACATTTTCAACAAAGCAGTTGCATATTTACCAAAAAAAAAATGAATTTTTACCCATAAAAGAACAATTTTCCACCAAAACTGGAATAGTTACATACATTTTCAGTGAAGAAAATTAATTCTCAACCAAACTAAAAATATGAATTTTTAACAAAAAAGTTAATTTACGATCACATGTATAACTGAATTTTCAACTAAAATGATAAATCTTTTGAAAGAATGAATTTTTTACAAATTAGTTCAACTTCTAACCAGATATTTGATTTTTTCACCAAAAAAAAGGATTAATTCTCAACGAAAAATATAATAGTTGATATTTTAACCAAAAAAAAGATTTTAATTTTTAATAAAACAATCCTCAAACAAAGCAGATTAATTTTCAACCAAGGAGTAGCATTTTCACCAAAAAGTTCGTTATGTACCGAAAAAGACGAATTTTCAACAAGAAAAAATCAAATTTTAACAAAAAATGGAATAGTTACGTTTTCAGTGAAGAAAATTAATTCTCAACCAAAAAACAATTTCTAACAAAATAGTTCAATTTTCTTATAGATGGTTAAAGTTTTAACCAAATATTTTAATTTTCTACCAAAATAGTTGAATTTTGAACCAAAAATATCAATTTTTAACAAAACAGTTAAATTTTCAACGGAAAAATAGGAATTTTCTATAAAAGAGTTAATTTACGAACATATAGTTGAATTTTCAATTAAAATGATGAATCTCCAATTTTTTTAAATTAATTTTTCATAAATTGGGTCTACTTTTAACCAAGTATTTGATTTTTTAACTAAAAAAAAGATTAATTCTTAACGACAAATACAATAGTTGATATTTTAACCAAAAAAGATTTTAATTTTAAACAAAAAAATGCTCAAACAAAGCAGATTAATTTTCAACCAAGGAGTAGCATTTTTACCAAAAAAGTTCATTTTCTACCAAAAAAGGCTAATTTTTAACAACCAGCAAAAATCAAATGTTAACCAAAAATGCAATAGTTACGTTTTCAGTGAAGAAAATTAAGTCTCAACCAAAAAACAATTTCTAACGAAATAGTTAAATTTTCTTATAGATAGTTTAAGTTTTAACTAATTATTTTAATTTTCAACCGAAGTAGTTAATTTTGAACCAAAAATATCAACTTTTACGAAAACAGTTAAATTTTCAACGCGAAAATAGGAATTTTCAACAAAAAAGTTAATTTACGATCACATAGTTGAATTTTCAATTAAAATTATGAATCTTCAATTTTTAAAAATGAGTTTTTTATAAATTAAGTCTACTTTTAACCAAGTATTTTATTTTTTAACAAAAAAAAAAAAGATTAATTCTCAACGACTAATATGATAGTTGATATTTTAACCAAAAAAGATTTTCATTTTGAATAAAAAAATCATCAAACAAAGCAGATTAATTTTCAACCAAGGAGTAGCATTTTTACCAAAAAGGTTCATTTTCTACCGAAAAAGGCGATTTTTTAACAACCAGAAAAAATCAAATTGCAACCAAAAATGGAATAGTTACGTTTTCAGTGAAGAAAATTAATTCTCAACCAAAAAACAATTTCTAACAAAATAGTTCAATTTTCTTATAGATAGTTTAAGTTTTAACCAAATATTTTAATTTTCTATCAAGTAGTTGAATTTTGAACCAAAAATATCAATTTCTAACAAAACAGTTAAATTTTCAACGCGAAAATAGGAATTTTCTATAAAAAAGTTAATTTACGATTATATAGTTGAATTTTGAATTAAAATTATGAATATTTAATTCAAAAAAATCAATTTTTCACAAATTAGGTCAACTTTTAACCGAGTATTTGATTTTTTAACCAAAAAAAAGATTAATCCTCAACCAAAAATTATAATAGTTGATATTTTATCCAAAAAAAGATTTTAATTTTAAATAAAAAAATCCTCAAATAAGGCAGATTAATTTTCAACCAAGTTGTACCATTTTTACCAAAAAGGACGAATTTTCAACAACCAGAAAAAATCGAATTTTAACAAAAAATGGAATAGTTACGCTTTCAGTGAAAAAAATTAATTCTCAACCAAAAAACAATTTCTAACAAAATAGTTAAATTTTCTTATAGATAGTTTAAGTTTTGAACAAATATCATTTCAATTTGAAATTTTTTTTATTTTTTATTTTTTATTTAATTTTTCTTCTAAATCACCAATTTTACAATTTTTTTACAACTTATAAAATTAATAATCAATATTAAAAAAATATTGATTTAGACCAAGTAGACAAAAAACATTAACATCACATTAATTATAATCATGGATTTTCAATTTAAAAAAAATGAATTTTTTACGAATTAGGTCAACTTTTAACCAAGTAATATTTGATATTTGAATGAAAAAGGATTTTAATTTTAAACCGAAAACAGTTGCATTCAACTAGAAAGGAAAAATTTTCAATAAATTAGTTGTATCATCAACTAAAACAGATTAATTTTCAACCGAAAAATATGAATTTTCCACCAAAAATAATTGAATTTTCAAAACAAGAAAAGACAAATGTTCAACAAAATACATGAATTTTTAATTTAAAATATCAATGTTTAACCAAAAATGGAATAGTTGCATTGCAGTGAAGAAAGTTATTTCTCAACTAAAAAAAAATCGAACTTTTAGCGAAATAGTTAAATCTTCAGCGAAAGGGATGAATTTCAAATAAAATTATGAATCTTCAACAAAAAAATAATGTTTTAAAAAAATAGTTGAATCCTCAACCAAAAGAGACTAATTTGCGACGAAGCAGGTGTATTTTTAATCAAAAAGGATCAATTTTTATCCAAAAAGATTAATTTTCTACCAAAAAGACGGAAAAAACAGTTTAATTTTCTACCAAATTAGTTGAATTTTCAACCAAAAATATGAATTTTCTAACAAAACCGTTAAATTTCTAAACTGAAAATATGAATTTACAACAAAAAAGTTAATTTACGTTCACATAGTTGAATTTTCAACTAAAAAAGATTAATTCTTAACGAAAAATGTAATAGTTGATATTCAAAAAAAAAATTAATTATAAATCAATAGTCCTCAACCAAAACAGATTGATTTTCAACCAAGGAGTAGCACTTTCACCAAAAAGGATGAATTTTTAACAAAGAAGGTTAATTTTATACAAAAAAAGAAAATTTTTCGATTAATACGTGAATTTTCAACCGGAACAGATCAATTCGCAATTGAAAATATTAATAACAAATAGAAAAATTGTTAAATAAAAAAGATAAATTTCTAACCAAAAATGGAATACTTAAATTTTGAGATGAAAAAATTTTCAACAATGTTTGCTATTGGTAGAACAATTATGGCAATTTTTTATGTAAACATGGGTTTTGCTAGTGAACAGTTTAAAAAAATTGGAAATTAAAAAAAATTGTTCAATTTAGAACAAAAACTATTTTTTCGAAAACAAAATTTTCGTAGTGCTTAAAGCATTCCAAAATCGTTAATTTTATTTATTTTGGAATACTTTGAACACCATGAAATCTTTTTTTTTTTATAAAAGCAAAATAATAGCATGCTTCTTTAATTCAAGCTGAAGAAATTTTAGGTTCAATATATTTAACTTTTCCCAAAAAATTTTACATTTAACTCAATAAAAAAACATTTTTTGAATTTTCAATTTAAATTATAAATTTTCAAGCAAAATAGTTGAATCCTATGTAGCTGAATCCTCAACCAAAACAGATTAATTTTCAAACAAGCTGTTACGTTTTTAAACAAAAAGGATGAATTTTTAAGCAATAAGAATTATTTTCTACAAAAAAGATGGATTTTCAACAAAATACATGAATTTTTTACCATAAAATTTCAATTTATAACCAAGCATGGAATAGTTACATTCTCAGGGATGAAAATGAATTTTCAACCAAAAAGGGATGAATGTTAAAAAAATTAATTTTCAAGGAAAGAGTTCAACATTTAACCAGAGTGGAATTTTCAACTAAGAAAGATGATTTTTTAGCCCCATAGTTGAATTTTAAGCTATAAAAAATAAATTTTCAACTAAAAATGGAATAGTTGAATTTTCAGTTTAAAAGAATAAATTTCACTCAAAAATGAAACAAATTTTTAACAAAATAGTTAAATTTTCAACCGAAGAAATGAATCTTCAACTAAAAAAATTAATTGCTACAAAGCAGTTCAGAAATTTCTATCAAGTAGTTGCATTTTTTACCAAACAGATGACCTTTTAACAAAATAGTTGCATTTTCAACAAAATAATTAAATTTTCAATCAAATTTAGGAAATTTTTAACCAAACTAGATGAATTCAAAACCAAAAATATAATAGTGGACTTTTTACAAAAAGGACTGACTTCCAACCAAAAAAAGTTAGATTTTCTTATTGGTTTCTATTAAGTCAGTTCACATTTAAGGGAAAAATCGAAAAAAAAGAAGTTTTTTCAAAACAGTAAGAAAATAAAAATTCTTCAAAAAAAGGGGAAATGAGTTTATGGACTCATCTGTTAAGCTAATCTGCCATCTAAATTAATCTTTATTATATCAATGTTGCAAAAAAAATATATCTAAAGAATTTAATCAAAGTTTATTTTTGAACCCGAAAAGAAGAATTTTTAAGAAGAAACTTAATTTTCAATCAAGAAAGATGAATTTTCCACGAAATAGTTGAATTTTCAAGTAGAAAAGATAAATTTTGAATCAAAAATGGAATGGTTGAATTTTCAATTTAAAAAACTAATTTTCAACAAAAATAAAACAAATTTAATAACTGGTTGAATTTAACTAAAAAAGAAGAATTTTTAACAAAATAGTTGAATCCTCAACCGAAATGATGAATTTTCAACAAACAAGATCAATTATTCAACTAAGAAAGGAAAAATGTTTAAACAAAAATAAAATAACCACATTTTCAGATAGAAAATTAATTTTTAAACAAAGGAAACGAATTTGTAACAAAATAGTTCATTTTCAACCAAATAGTTTAATTTTTTACAAAATTGTTGATTTTCTAGCTAAAGAAACGACTTTTCTACCAAACAGTTGAATTTTCAACTCGAAAATTTGCATTTCCAACAAAAAAGTTCATTTAAGACCAAATAGTTAAATTTTCAATTGAAATTATAAATCTTCAACCAAAAAATGTATTTTTAACAAAACATGTAATATTTAATATTTTAACAAAAACAACAGTTGAATCCTTAACAAAAAATGTCAACCAACCAGTTGCATTTTTAACCAAAAGGATGAATTTTCAAAGAGAAGATTAATAATTTTCTACCAAAAAAGACGAATTTTCAATAAAATAGGTGAATTTTCAACCAAAAAATATCAATTTTAAACAAAATATGTAATTGCTACATTTTCAGTGAAAGTAAACAATTATCAGCCAAAAAAATCGAATTCTTAGCAAAATAGCTTCATTTTCAAAAAAAGAATTTTCAAAAAAAGATTTTAACATTCAACCAAAGCGTTGAATTTTCAACCATAAAGTAGATTTTTTAATCAAGAAGATTAATTTTCTATAAAAAAAAAGATAAATTACCAACAAAATACATCAATTTTCAACCCAATACTTGAATTTTTAACTAAACAATATGAATTTTAAGCAAAAAAGGATCAATTTTTAACCAAAAACGGAATAGTTAAATTTTTAGTTAAAAATTTTATTCTAACCAAAAATGAAACGAATTTATAACATACTAATTAAATTTTCAATCGAATAGTAGAATTTTAAACAAAACGAGATTAATTCCCCACTAAAAATATAATGGTGGACTTTTCAAAAAAAAAAAAAATAACTTTTAACTAAAAAAAGAGTTTATGTGAGGCCATTTTGTTAATTTTCAATTTTTAAATATTTTTTTGCGAATTTTGAAACAATGAGGAACCCCCAATCAGAGCGATAAACGGATTCTACAAATCTTCGTGCAAATCCTTATTTTTATCTCCAATTTGTTCAAATTGCTGTGAAATTCTCTTTTGAAACCAGATCTCTTGTCAATTTTCGTATCAAGTGTCTCATTAAATCGTAAATTGTTACGCTTCATCGATTACGTAGGTATACACAAGAGCACTTTAGCTTTCAATACATACTATAGATTTTTTCTTGATCAGGTGAGAAGTAACACGTCGGCATTAAATTCGATATTGATTTTCGTTTCAATTCCCTGAACTTCTCTCCCTTATCTATCAGCATTAATCTTTTTATGAAATTTGATTAAAGTCGGCTAGTATTCTCTATAAATAAATTTAAACATTTTTAAAATTATTTAGAAATATGGTTTTGGGTTATGAATACTTATTGTCATCCTCTACAAAATGATCAGTGCTTTTTTTTCATTTCTGTTCCTATTTACTTTAAATTAATATAAGAACACCCCAGACGTCATTACCGTACGGCGTCCCAACCTCACTTTGCAAAAGGATAAACTGATTTTCTCCTTTTTTTTAGACACTAACCTGAAAAACGCTTAACTTGAAGTTTTTAAACCTTAGATGAACATAAATTTAATTTATGCTCATTTTTGAACTCAAATAATAATGTAAAAATCTTAAAGTCTGTTCCTCGATGTTCGTAATTTCAGACGTCATTAACGTACGCCTTTTTATCGAGTAAAATATTGTACTTACAGTTGAGTAATAAATACAGAAATATTAAGCGTATTGTTTAATACAATATTCTATAAATTGAGCTTAAAATATTAACTCTTTTTTTTTTAATTCGATATTAAAACTGAAAAGTGCATTTTGACAACAAAAACGTCATTCCCGTACGTGCGTTAAAAACCAGCTTTGGAGTGAAAAAAAAAACATTCCGTTACTTGCTCAGCGGTGTTTTCTTTCACAAGTAGGTGACTTTTTATGATTAAAATCTGTTATTTTTTTATAAATATTAAAAAGGCTAAACTTTATCATTTTTCTTGCATCATTCCCGTCCGGTACAATTTGTTATCACAGCTGAAAGGTGCTGAGATTCTAATAGAAAAATTTTAGAAAATAAGTATTTTGATGTAGTTTGCCTTGCACCTATTGAATTTTCATGAGTTCATATTTTCAATTTTGATAATAGTGGAAGCATAATTTCTTACTCAGTTTCTTAGTTAGTATGTGACATGATGTAATAGATTTTAATGAAAGTTAAAGACTGCATAATAAATCAGGTGAATAGTTTTAGTGAATGTTGAATCTTTAATTGTACTACAGTCACGTTGTTTCCATTTGTGATATTTAAAACGTTTTTATTGAAATAAAAAATAATAGTCACAATTAGACTTTTAATTTATTACGTCACCTTACTCATATTCAGAAAAATTTCGTTTTTCCTGAATGGCATGCGTTACAGTATTCGCTTTTGAACTTCTTAAAAGCTCGCGCTCTCTTTCATCAAACTCCTAACCTCAAATCCACTTCCCGTATTTCATGTACGAATTTCATTATTATTTCTTATTTTTAAAACTGCCTCTTTTGGATTTTAAATTTTCAGATGTGATAAGATCAATTTCCGTTATGAAATATTTAATTACTAAGAATAATGTGATTGCCACTGTAGGTGCTAACATTTGCCTGCAATTTGACAATTACCCTTATAGAACTGTCAAAAGAGAAGATAGCTGAGCGTGATAAATAAGCTATTACTGAATCAAAAACTGCAAATAATTCTTTTCTGAATTTTCAATAAAAAGGAACATTCGAATTGTTTTCTCTGTTGAAAATACTTTTAATAAAATTCTTTTTCCAAATTAAAAACGTTCAAATTTTGAACATAGAACAACACCTTGACAAAAGATTGACTTTAGAAATGATTTATATAAAAAGAGATAAAAATTCAGTAAACTTTAGAACAGATATCCAAAGCTTGAGCACCATATATTATAACCTCATTTCAAAAATGAACATCTAAAAATAATTTACAATTTCTCTTTAATTTTTCTAGAATAATTTGATTTTCCCGGGTAAAAATATCACATGCCATCCTAACTCAACCTTAAAAAACGGTTATAACGTGACACACAGCAGTTCACACGTCTGTCTAATTATAGTTCAGCCAAAAAAGATTTTAATTTTGAACCAAAAATTTGCAGTTTCAAACTTTTAATAAAAAAAAGATGAAATTTTGAATAACTATTTATGTTTTCATTTTCTTTGTTCACTTGCTTTAAGGTTATATAAATATAATTTTCCTAGGTTTCTCGAGAAAATTCAAAAAGACTTTTGAAGATTATTATTTATATTATTTATGAAGAGATGTCAAAAAATGTAACTAATTATAGTTCAGCCAAAAAAGATTTTAATTTTGAACCAAAAATTTGCAGTTTTAAACTTTTAATAAAAAAAGATGAAATTTTGAATAACTATTTATGTTTTCATTTTCTTTATTCACTTGCTTCAAGGTTATATAAATATAATTTTCCTAGGTTCCTAGGTTTTAAAATATATTTAATCTCTTAAAAATTCCAAAAATTTCTAAAAATCTTTTAAACTGACTCGAGTTATTCCTAAAATTGTTTTAAAATTTTCTGGATTCATTTTTGATAATTTTGGAAATCTTTTGTAATGTTTTGAAATTTGTTAAAAATACACTCTTAAAATAAATGTTGTAGAATAAAAAACCATTAAAAATGTTCCGAGAAATCATGAGACAATTTTTTTATTTGAAATTAATAAAAAAAAGAATTTAATTTTCCTTCATCCTTTTTCAATTTTAAAACATTTGTTCAAAACTTTAAGAACAGAATATTGTTGCCTTCATTATTAAATAATCAGCTACAGTTTTAAGTTTCTCTTTTAGAAATAAACTTTTAGAATTAAAATGCCTCATTTGGAAATTGCGATTTTCCACGTTTTTTAATCATGGACAGATATAAACAATCCGATTTTTTAAGAAGAAAAAACTATCCTAAGTATATTTAAATCCCCGAAAGATTCTGCGACTTCAAGTGCCTGATTTGAAATGGATTCTGTCGAAAGGATTTTCTGTTTTTAAAAATTAATTTTTAGAGAAAACTTGAAAAGATTTTAAAACATTTCAGAATAAATTGTAAGAATAGTTAATTTTTCAACCAAAAGACAACGTGTTTTCAAAAAGTAATTGAATTTTCAATCAAAAAGATAAATTTTTAATTTAGAAGATTAATTTTCTGCCAAAAAACAACGAATTTGTAAAAATATAGTTAAATTTTGCAACTAACATTCAATAAACATTTTTAATTTTCTATCATTTTTCACCGTGATTTACTAAAATAATTTATAAGACTCTTTTTCGGGATTCTTTAGTTATATCATTCATTGAAATGTTTAAAAATATTTTTCAATTATCCTTAAAAATTACTTTTTCAAAAGAAAGAAAACATTAAAAACTTTCCCCGGAATCTTAAGAAAATTTTTTTATTTTCTTGAAACCTTTCAAAATTCTAAAAAACAATCCAAAATTTTATTTCAAAAATGTACATTTTCTTTTATTTTTTTTACATCTTCTCAATATTGAAATTATTTTTTAAAGTTTCAAAACTATGTTTTAAATGCATTCGAATTTTTCCGGATTTTTTTTTTAAATTGTGCATAATTTCAAAAATTGCCTTAAAATCTTTCAGAATCTTTTTTGACAATTTTTTAAAAGTTTTTGAATTGTTTCAAACTGTTTTTAAATATTCGCTTAAAATTAATTTCTCAAAAAAAAAAAATTTATTTTTAATTTCCTAGGAACCGTAAGAAAATGTATTATCTTGAAATCTTTTTGAATATTCTCTTCAAATAAATTAAAAAAAAATCATTGTAAACATTCTTAAGAAACTTAAGAAAATTTTTTGATCCTCTTTAAATCTTTCAAAATCCTTAAAAAGCATTTTCTTTCGAAATCTTAAAAAATCCATATTTTGTTCAAAATTTTTTGAAATCTCAGCAAAGAACAAATTGAAAACTTCCACTAAAATTCATATTCACACAGAATGAAATCAGTCAAGTCATCTAACAACAAATTTCGAAACTTTCTAAGAATTTTGAAAGGTTTCAATGAAAGAATATTCTTCAGATTCATATACAAATTTTAAAGGATTTTTTGTTCTTAAAAATTAATTTTTGGAGAAAATGATAATTAGGAATTTTAGAAGTGTTGAGGTGATTAAAAATATTTAAAAACTTGAAAATATTTTCTAATATTTATACAATATATCCAAAATAAAAAAAAAGCATTAAAAACTATCCAAGGAATCTTAAGAAAAAAATTTTGTTTTTTCGAAACCCTTCAAAATTCTTAAAAAGGTTTCAAAATTTTATTTCAAAATCTTCAAAAATCTATATTTTCTTTTAAATCTTCTTAATATTGAAATTATTTTTTAAAGTTTCAAAAATATATTTTAAATGAATTCAAATTTTCCCTGAATTTTTTTTTACTGTGCAAAATTATAAAAATTGCATTAAATTTCTTACAGATTCTTTTATGACAATTTTGTAATCAAAGCGCCCCAATGCACCTAGCTCTTAACCTCTAATTTTCCCCACCCCTAATACAATTAAACTTGAGGCGCGTTATTTAAAAAACACGGTTGCTACAAAATACCAATTTCGACATTCTCTAACATTCTCTGGCCGTTATAGACTTTTTGTTCAGGTTAAATTTTTAACTAAAGAAATTAATGTTCAAAAATATAAATTTTGAACTAATAAGATTAATTTTGTTCCAAAAAATATAAATTTTCAACAAAATACAAGAAATTAATACAAAAATTAATTATCAACTAAAATAATAAATATTTAACAAAATAGTTGAATTTTTCAACAACGACAATTAATTTTTAACTAAAATGATGAATCATTCATGAAAAATTAAATTCCTAATGAAGCAGTTTAACTTTCAACCAAATAATGGAATTTTCATCCCAAAAATATGAATTCGCAATGAAAAACTTAATACTTGATATTTAAAACAAAAAAGATTTTTATTTTCGATCAAAAGCCGTATATTTCAAATAAAAAGGAGTAATTTTTAAGAAAATAGATCAATCTTTCACCAAATAGTTCAATTTTTATCTAAAAAAGATCAATTTTCAAGAAAAAATGGAATAGTTCAATTTTCAATTAAGAAAATTCATTTTCAAAAAAAAAAAGTATTTTGAATACAATGGTTAGGTTTTCAACTAAACAGAAGAAATTTCGACTAACTTAAAAATAGTTCAACTTTTAACGAAGTAGTTGTTTTTTTAACCAAAAAACATTAATTTTCAACCAGTTGCAGTTTAATCTAAAAACGTGAAATTTCAATGGAAAAGATAAATTTCCTACAAAGCAGTACAATTTTTTTATTCAAAAAATATAAACTTTCACCAAAAAACTTAATTTTCAACTAATTACTTGAATTTTCAACAATGAAAAAAAAGGATTTACGAAGAAATAGTTACATTGTCAAGCAAAGAGATAAATTTTTAAATAGAATGATGAATCTTCAATAAAAAAATTGAATTATAATAATAATATTAATACTAATAATGAAAATAATTTTCAAACAAAAATATTAATTATCAATGAAAAAATACTTGATATTTGAAACAAACAAAAACATTATTTTCAAACAAAAGCAGTACAATTAAAAAAAAATTTTTTTTTAACAAAATTGATGAATCCTCCACCAAGTAGTTGAATTTTCAAATAAAAAACGCCAAATAGAGTTCAATTTTCAATTGATAAAATTAATTTTGAACCAAAAAAAAAACGTATTTCAAATAAAATAGTTCAATTTGTAACTAAACAGAAGAATTTTCTACTAAAATGATAAATTATTAACAAAAAAATTCTCAAAAAAATGTACCTAATAATTAATATATCAACAACAACAAAATTAATTTTGAATAAAAAATAGTTCAATTCAACCAAAAAGATGAATTTTGAACCAAGAAGAATTATTTTCTACCGATAAAGACAAATTGATCTAATCAGTAAAGTCCACTGACGTGATAAGTAATTCTTTACGACGCTAAGTTAATTTTCGACTGAAAAGGAGAATTTTTAACAAAATAAATAAATTTTAAACTAAAAATGATAAATTTTTAACCACTGAAAACCAATTTTCAAGAAAAAGATGAATTTTTCACCAAAACCTTTTCCAAAAAAGACGAATTTTCAACTTAAAAAAAATGGAATAATTATATTTTCAGTTGAAAAAAATTAATTTTTGACAAAAAAAAGTTTTCAACAAAATAGTTAAATTTCTAACCAAATAAATTAATTTTCAACAGAATACATAATAATAATATTTTTTTTTTTTTTAATTGAAAATTAATTTCCTTTGCTTGAAATATCAAATAGGTATTACATTTTTGTTGAAAAATCATTTTTATAAAGTAATGAGAGTTGAAAATTTTTTTTTTATAATATAATAATTTGCTTTTCATTTTCTAAGAAAATTGTATTTGCAGTTGAATTTCCTAATTATTTTTCCTATCTGTCTCTCAAATTCTAGTCTTTGAACCTCATAAAAAAAGTGCTTGCGTCCCTAAAGGGGTTTTTGAAGAGAAAAAGTGGAGTTAGAAAAGTTTGGCCAACTTTGCATCGGCTAATGTTGAATTTAAATTCACAGAAAACGGATCCCTAATTTCAAATTCCTGCGTGCCTGAACTTTTTTAAACGTGTTTTTATAAGGGGAAAAAATGAGACCCGATTTTTCATTTACATTCCTGTTTGAGAATTACAAATTATCCTGGAAAGTTTCTTTTCAACTAAACAGTTGAATTTCAAACCAAAATAGACTTTTTTGTCATGAAATATTTACATTGTCGACTAAAGAGATAAATTTTCCACTAAAACAATAAATCTTCAATACAAAATTTAATTTTTAACAAATTAGTTCAACTTTTAACCAAGTAGTTTTATTTTTAACCAGTTGCATTTTGATCTAAAAAATAAGAAATTTTTACCAAAGAGACGAATTTCCTACAAAGCAGTTTAAGTTTTTATCCCGGAAGTACGAACTTTAAAAAAAAAGTTTATTTCCAACCAAATACCTGAATTTTCAACAAAAAAGAAAAAAATTCACAACTGAATAGTTACATTGTCAATTGAATGTATGAATGTTCAACTAAAATTATGAATCTTCAACCAAAAAAATTAATAGAAAAAAAGAATTAATTTTCAACAATGTGATTAAACTTTTAACCAAGTTTTTGAACCTTCCACAAAAAAAGAATGAATTTTTCACAAATTAGTTCAACTTTGAACTGAAAAGTTGAATTTTTAACCAAAAAATATTTTTCTGTCACGACAGAAAAAAATTTTAAACAAATTATAATTTAAGGCAAAAAATAATTTTGATTACAGAATAAAAAATTTAAATAACTATTTCTTTGTTAATTTTATTTGTTTATTTGTTTTCCAGGTTATATAAATATAATTTTTCTAAGACTCTTGAGAAAATACAAATTTTTTCTTAAAGATTTCAGATGTTTCGAAAAAGTATCTATAACATTTTTAAGAAAACTTTTTGATCTTACAGAATTTTACAAAATTTTAGGAAAAACTCGAGTCAGTTTAAAAATTGTTGGAAATCTTTCAAATTTTTAAAATATTTCTAATTTCTTCATAACTTCTAAAGTTCCTAAATATCTTTTAAACTAACTCAAATTAATTCTAAAATTGTGAAAAAATTTTGAAAAAATTTTGATAGATTCTTTTGACATTTCTAGCAATCTTTTGAAATGTTTTGATATATTTTTAATTTTTTGTTCAAAATTAATTTTTCAAAATAAAGAATCATTCCAAATTTCCCCAGGAAACTCAAAAAATGTTTTTTATTTTCTTAAAATCTTTCAAATTTCTTAAAAAGCTTTGAATTCTTTTAGAAATATTAAAAAATTTGTATTTAAAAATTTTTTTAAAAATCTTTTCAAATTTTATATTATTTTTAAATCTTCTGAATATCTCTTTCAATGGTCCAAATTTTTCGTATTATTTTTTCAAATTCTACAGAATAAAAAAATGCCTTATAATCTTTTAGATTCTTTTTGGGCAATTTTTTGAAATATTTTAAGATCTTTCTTAATATTCTCTTAAAATGAATTTTTCGAAATAAAAAATAATTTCAAATCTCCCCAGGAATTTCGTGAGAATTTTTGTATTATCTTGAAACTTTTCAAATCCTTAAAAAGCTTCAAAATTTTACTTCGAAGTATTAAAAAATTTACATTCTTTCTGAAATTTGATCGAATTTTGTCAAATTTCCAATTATTTTTGAAATTTTTTCAAAACTTTTTAAAGGAATCAAGTTTTTTCTAAAATGTTCGAAAAATATTTCAAATTAAAAAAAAATTGTTTTAAAATCTTTTACATTGCTTTTTGAAATTTTAGGAAATGAGTTGAAATCTTTTTGAATTTTCTTTTAAAATTAATTTTACAAGATGTTAATCTTTTATCATTAATGTTAATCATTTGCAATGTTCTCAGGAATATTTTTTTATTATCTTCGAACATTCCAAAATTCTTACAAAGCTTTTTTTCGAAATATACGAAACACTAAGTTTAAAAAAAAATTTGAAACCTTCTCAAGATAACACAGTTATTTTGGAATTTTTTCAAAACTTCCTAAATTTTAAAATAACTTTTGAAATAATTTCGATTCTTTCTCAAAGTTTGAAAACAAATTTTTAAACTTAAAGCTATCAATTTGCAACAAAAAATGAAATAGTTAAATTTTTAATGAATAAAATTAATTTTTAATGAAACACCGAGTAGTTAAACCTTAGGTTAAAAAAATCTATTTAAAAAAAAGAAGTTTCAACGAAAAAGTTAAATTTTTAACCAAAGAAATGAACTTTCAACTATAATGATAAATGTAAAGAAGATTTTTTCAATTGGCATTAGGGTCGTTAGTATTTATTTTTGTTCTGCAATCAATTTTTAAGAATTATATAATTTTTCTTTTTAAATTAAATTAAATTTTGGATTATTTTTGTTTCGTCCTGGACTGACTCATCGGACTCATCAGTAAGGCTATATGAATCAGTCCTGCCTTAGACAATACATTTTATAATTTATGCATTTAACGGTTTAAATGACCTAAATCAATTATAATGTGTAATTTTTTTCAAAAATTGCTATGTTTGTAAATTTTGCAGTTTAAACATAATGCAATTTCAACCGCGGATAGGGGTTGAAACTTATTTAATTTTATTCTTCAAACCGCAAACAAATTTTGTTTTTAAATTAATTTTTAATAATAATATTCCGGCCACGGATAGGGGCCAAAACTGAGTCAGAAAATCAAAAATCATTAAATTGATAACGAATTTGTATCAATATTTATGAATCAACTAAATAATTTTTAAAAACTTATCCTTCGTAATTTTCCTTCCATCTCCCTTTCCTGCAATACTTCCATTCCTATGTATTATTATGGTTACATCTGCGTAGATGGAGGCTTGGTTCGGACGACACTAAGTAATCACATAATATAACTTTTGAAACATTGACACAACTTAAAACACATTTTTTTCTCCTTTAAATAATTTTCATGAAAACAAAATTTAAAATATTTTAAGAATTAGGAGAAATTTTTATTATTGGGTTCGAGAATGACCCTTCAGGTCTGAGACCGCCAAGAGACTAACACGTTTTTTCGAGTTTACCAGATTCTGTAATACTGTAATACGAAACTTTAAAATTTTTGAGGAGAGGTTATAGCTATAAACCCGACAACGTCGCCTTGAATGCGCTTGTACCTAAGGGTCCAATATGGGCAAAATTCTGTAATTTCCCTTTCGCTCTTATTTGTAAAACCGGTTGATACATTCTGGAAAATGAATTTCTAAAGGGATATAATATTTGTCTTATTTCTATGAAATCGAAGCTTTTAAGCACTCTCGATCCAGGAGAAAAAAACAAAATTAATAAAAATTCAACACTTCTTTGTTTGTTCATGTATTACAAAATATTTCTTGTTTTAAGAATTGAAAATTCAATTTTATTTCTTCAATCCCCCCCCCCTTTTTTTTGGATCAAAAAACCTCTTTTTTATATTCTAATTATAATTTGATATTGATATGGCCAGTTATCATAACGAAATTGTCTTATTTCTGAAGAAATCGATTTCTCAGAAATAAGAGTTATATTATGTGATTACTTAGTGTCGTCCGAACCAAGCCTCCATCTACGCAGATGTAACCATAATAATACATAGGAATGGAAGTATTGCAGGAAAGGGAGATGGAAGGAAAATTACGAAGGATAAGTTTTTAAAAATCATTTAGTTGATTCATAAATATTGATACAAATTCGTTATCAATTTATTGATTTTTGATTTTCTGACTCAGTTTTGGCCCCTATCCGTGGCCGGAATATTATTATTAAAAATTAATTTAAAAACAAAATTTGTTTGCGGTTTGAAGAATAAAATTAAATAAGTTTCAACCCCTATCCGCGGTTGAAATTGCATTATGTTTAAACTGCAAAATTTACAAACATAGCAATTTTTGAAAAAAATTACACATTATAATTAATTTAGGTCATTTAAACCGTTAAATGCATAAATTATAAAATGTATTGTCTAAGGCAGGACTGATTCATATAGCCTTACTGATGAGTCCGATGAGTCAGTCCAGGACGAAACAAAAATAATCCAAAATTTAATTTAATTTAAAAAGAAAAATTATATAATTCTTAAAAATTGATTGCAGAACAAAAATAAATACTAACGACCCTAATGCCAATTGAAAAAATCTTCTTTACAGTCTTGATACTTGGGTCAATTAATAACGATATCTTTCGAAAAAACAGCAAAGATATCATCTAACTATAATGATAAATCTTCAATACAAAAAATGAATCGAACCAAATAGTTGACTTTTTCACCAAAAAGATGAATTTTCAAGCACAAGGATAATTTTTTTTCCGAAAAAAGACAAATTTTGAACAAAATACATGAATTTTTAACGAAAAAAAGATCAATTTCGAACCAAAAATGGAAAGTTATATTTCCAGATTCAAAACTGAATTTTTGGCCAAAAAACGAATTTTCGACAAAATAGTTGAATTTTTAACCAAAAAGATTGACTTTTTCGTTTTCAATAAAATTGTTGAATTTTGAAGAAAATAATAAATTGTATGTTCATTCCCTAACTTTCGATTTTCCCAGGAATCTTAAGGAAATTTTGTTATTGTCTGGGAACGTTTCAAAATTCTTAAAACGCTTCTTTTTTCAAAATAGTCAAAAATGAACATTTAAAAAAAAGTTTTAAATCTTCTCAAATTTTAATTATTCTTAAATCTTTTCAAAACTTCTAAAATTTTGAAATATCTTCTGAAATAATTCATAATTTTCTCCCAATTTTGTAAATACATACCTGCAAAATTAAAAATTTTTTTTTAAAATCTTCCAAACTTTTTTTCGATATATTTGAGATCTTCAAAACTTGAAATTAATCTTTAAAAATGAAATTTTAATAATTTTAAAATTTCCATGGTGGAAAAGTTTACAAATTATAGTATTGCAGCATAATTTAAAGGTATTTGTGCCAATAATCAGATTTCTGAAAAAAGTAGTTTTTCTATGATTTTTAGAATCAAAATGACATTACAGATTATATAATTTCAAATAAAAAATATTATTTTTAATGACAAAATTTCATAATTGATGAAAAACATTTATTTTAACAATGCTTCTTGCAATTGAATTTTGTTATGCTATCGCTTCTTGCCAATGTTTGAAAAATGTTTTAGTTTTAATAAATGATGACTTCCTTTTTCGTAAAAACATTTTTCAATTAAATAATTATATATTTGAAAATTATTTACTTTTTTCAAACATTGGAAACAGAAGAATTACAGATAATTTTTTCCTCGAAAAATAAGACATAATTTATAAAAATGCGATCAGCTTTAAAAACGTGATAAGAAACGACAGTAAGACAAGATTTAATTATAAACAATATTTTTAAAATAATTTTTTTTTGTAAGTCTCACATTTTTTTTTAAGAAAATAATGGTTTTTCTTTTATAAAAAATTACTGATAATATCCTTTCAATTCTTAAAATCATAGAAAACTTTTTTTTCTAGAGATCTGATTTTTGGTACAGCTACCTCAAGAACAGAATTATTTTCTACTGTTAAAAAATCATTTACAATTAAAATTTTCTTTCTTAATAATAATATCTGGAAGTATTCAGAAATAAATTTCATCCCGAACTAAAATTTCCTTTTTGGAAATTTTGATTTATTAAATTAATGGTGCAGAAAATTCAGAAATAAATTTTTGGAATTAAAATTCCTCAACTGAAAATTGTGATTTAAGAAAAATCCCGAATTGGAAAATTCCTGAATAATAAAATTCCCGAAATGGAAAATTTCCGAATAATAAGATTCCCGAATTATAAAATTGCTATTCAATCAAATTCCCGGCAGTTTATAATATTACCGAAATTGAAAAGACCCAAATAATGAAATTTCCGTCAGAAAATTATCGAATTCTAACAATTGAAGAAATTGTTCTTTAATAAATATTATTTATTTATTAAAACTACAATGATCAAATATTTTTATAAAAAAATTATTTTAATGTTTGGAGTTTCTAAAATTATTGTTTAAATTTTAAATAACAATATTAGAAAAAAATTTTCATTTACAAATATATTTTTTTCAATTATTGTTATTTTAAATACAAACAGTAAATTTAGAAACTTCAAACATTAAAAATAATTTTTTTTATACAAATATTTGATTATTGTTTTTTAATAAATGGATAATATTTATAAAAAAAAAAATCGGGAATTTTATTATTCAGCAATTTTTATTTTTCGGGAATTTTATTTTTCGGGATTTTTCAGTCGTCCCAAAAGAATATGACCAGAATGTATTGTAATTTTTTCATTTTACAAAAAATTGTTAAAATATTAGCCTAAATACTATAAGCTATGATTTAATAAATGCGGAAAAGTTTATCAAAGAAGAATATTTTTTTATCTTAATGATTAAATTATTGAAATAGTCGAATAAACATTTTTTCTTGGAGTAATTCTGGAATAAATTATATTAATATTTTTACTAAAAAATTGAATATCTGAAAACTATGAAAATTAGCTGCCAAAATGTTTCTTTAGGCATATGTAGCTGTCAGTTAGAAAGTTGGAAACTTAGCCGACGAATTAAATTCACTTCTGGCATACGTGATAGGAAACTAATTACTTTCAATGCACTATTGTAATTAAACTTGTTTAGAAATTTCAGATTAGACGAGAAACGCGAATTATATGCAAAATATCAGTAATTTCGGAATACAAGGAAATATCGACTTACTATCAAAACGTTGAAGGGCAGCCAACAAGTTGTGAAGACTATCACGACAGTCACCATCATCTTCACCATCTGAACAGAAATTGATTTATCCTTCATAAATTCTATCAGTTTATATATTTAAAAAATATTTTATTCCCTAGAAATTTTTTTTGTACATTATCGCTAACATTCGAGCGGGAAACTCTGAATTATACCACATTACCCTGGATTACCTTTTTATCGAGAAATTATCTGAATTCCCTCAGATTCTAGAAATAATCGATTGGACACGGTTCATAACGATTAAGTGTGATCGCAAGTTGAATCGGTTTCAATTGTTGCTAATTGTGTCATTTGTTCCCAATCGGGTTGAATTGAGCAAATGTTTATAGGTTGGAAATTAAATTTTCAATAATTCAACAAAAAATTCAAGTACAAAAAATAGAATGTTTGTTCAGGCGGTATACCGAATGAAGAGTCGAAAGTATGTTTGCAATGCCTAATCTTAACCCTCATGATACACACTATCAAAAAGTTACGTATGATACACACATGGGTATTTTTCACCCGGCGACACTTTGGAAGCTTCTATCTCCTGACTGAATTAATCAATTTGAACGATTTTTTTTAAATCGATGGGAAATTTACTCTGGAAGACGAATAAAATATATATATTTCGTTTTATACAACGGGGAAAAATTTATTCACAAAAAACCGAAGAACAATTTTCGTTTTTTTTTTCGAAAATTCATTTTTTTTCAAATGCTTGCAGTTTCATGAAAAAGTAATATTTTTAAACTTCCAATATGAGAGATAGATAGCTAAAATGTTGAACTTTAAGGTAGTATTATTGGTTCTTGTATTTATTTCAAAAACCATATTTTATTTGGCTAATTAAAAGTATCAATTTTTGGAAAGAATTGAAATTAAAGTAAAAGTTATCAGTTGGTAGTTTAACGTTTAAAAAAAGTTGTTGATGTTAACTTTGAACTTCTTTTCATCAAATTATCATGAATTACAGTAATTATGAATATATTAATCATAAAATTGTTAAATATTCAATATAATTTATTTATTGAAATTGAAAAAAATATCAAATTTATGGATTTTCAAGGTAAAATAAGGTTTTAACATAAAAATTCGCTGATGTATTTTATTATTTACAAAAGTACAGAAATAAATTATAGTAAGCTGACATATTTTCACAATATTAATTACTTAAGCTACATTCAACGCAAATCATTCTCGAGCCTGACGATCCTGAGCGTCTCCTACTTCATGCCTGCCCAAGTAAGGGAAAACTGCTTATTCGCCACATGTTCGAGTTCCACCACCACTTCCCTCTTCTCAGGTTCAGAGGCTTGGGGGTGGTCGCTCTCGTGAAGTTGAATGAGTAGAGGTCGGTGGTGGTGTTAAATTCCCATCTGGAAAATTATCAGTTTTCCCCTACTTGGGCCGGCCTGTCCTACTTGATATGCCTTCCGATTCTTCCAAAAACAGGGCTTCGATCTGCCCCGAACTTCGTTGTCCGCTACGAGTCATCATCTGCACACAAAAAATGAGTATGAATTTTTTGTTTAATTGAAAAAAAAATCGTAACTCAGTAACCTTTGCTCCGATATTATGGCCACTCGATGAAAAAGTCGATATGCAAACTAAATGCTTCGTCCTGAAATGAATTATTTCTAATGAATATTTCATAATTCATGCATAAAATATCAGAAAACACTCAATTTAGTACGAATTCACTGTAAAAAATAATGAAATTACCTTTCGGAGTCGAACAGCTGAGTAGGCTTTTGTGACGTTGAATACACACTGGGTAATCTACACCCGAACCTCTACTTCAAACGTTCACACTCCAGCTTATAATGGAGCACTGACGCTGTCCCACGAAGAAGTCGTAGATGACACCTTAAGGGCATGCTCTTCGGTGATCACGTCACCAAACCAGTCCTTGGTTATGAAATTTTTTCTGGTGTTCACCATGTCCAAACGCAATGATATATCGCTCTCAAAATTTGGAATATAGGAAATGAGACAATAAATTGCGTTTGTATATTTAGTTTCAGTAATAATTTTGAAAAAAATTATCCATGTAAAAAATAATGTGTAAAATTTCATAACCGAGCTTGGTCATGTGATCTCTACTTTACCGACGTTGAAAGCTTCTTTTTTTCTCCGCTAGAAATTGCTAAAAATGCTCCAAAAATAATGACAGGTTACGCGTGTGCAGATACTTATTTTTTGATTTGCAACAAATGTGCAAATGTTATTGTTTATATTGATTTTTTTAAATGTTTATACGATTTAGTCCAAAATTTGTGTCAGTTATCAACATACGCGAATCAAAAAATCTGAAATGCATCAAACCAAACATTACCTGCAAAGTGCTCGACTCGAGTGGTAATATCCTATTTTATTAATTTATAAATAAAATTTCTTTGAAATCATAAACATATTGATGTATACAAACGTTCTTTAGTGCTTTTTATTTAATCGTTCAAATTCTAAATACGATATCTCAATCCGTGTGGACGTAGTGAGCACCACAAAAAAAAATGAAAATAATATTACACATTTATTTTTTACGTGAATAATTTTTTTCAAAATTATTACTCAAACTAAATATACAAACGCAATTTATAGTCCCATTTCCTATATTCCAAATTTTAAGAGCGGTATATCATGTCGTTTGGGCATGGTGAACACCAAAAAAAAAATTTCATAATCGAGGACTGGTTTGGTCACGTGGTCACCGTAGAGCATGCCCTTAAGCTATCTTATATTTCCAGTCCCATGGTCCTACGTTCATCCGTTCCAAAATGGCGCGTATTCAAATAAAACCGCCGGGTATACCGTACCCAGTGTGTATCACGAGGGTTAAAACCTTTGAATTTTAAGGGTTTCAAATTTTTAATTGTATATTATTAGATTGTTCAGAAGGCTTTATGTAATCAAAAAGTTGAATAAAGTAACAATAATTGACAGAAATGGACTTGGAGATTTAACTATTCAAAAGCTGTTATAGATTAAACTATTTTTAAATTTAAAAATTAAAAATTGTCTTATTTACAGGTGAAATAGTTCAAAATTGTATCTTCAACTGAATAGTTAAATTTTAAACAAAAAAATAATAAATTTTCAACTAAAATTATGAATATTTAACCGAAACACTTGAATTTTCAAACAAAAACATGAATTTTTAAACCAGAAGATTAATTTTAAAATAAAAAGAATCATATTGTACAAAAGAATAGAATTTTTCAACAAAATACATGAATTTTTCACAAAATGGTTGAATTTTTGATTAAAGAAGACAAATTTTCAACCAAATAGTTGAATTTTGAACTAAGAAAAAAAAATAATTTTCAACCCAAAAAGCGGAATAGTAAATTTTTTAATTTAAACGAAATTTTAAACCAAACATAAGAATTTCCAACTAAAACAATGAATATTCAATTGAAATAGTTGAATTTTCAAGCAAAAAAATAAATTCTTACTAAAAAAGATAAATTGTCAACCAAAAATTAAATAATTAAATTTTAAGGTAAAAAATTAATGTTTAACCAAACAAACGAAGTGATGGATTTTCAAATAAAATTGTAAATATTTAACTGAAATAGTTGAATTTTAAACCAGACAGATGAATTTTTTACTGAAATGATGAATCTTTAACTAGAATAATTAAATTTTGGACCAAGAAGATGAATTTCTACCAAAAGGAAAATTTCCAACTAATAAAGATAATTTTTCTACCAAAAAATGAATAAATACATTTTTAGGCAAAAAAAGAAAGTTAAAGAAAAGAGATGAATTTGTAACTAAAATTATGGAATATTCAACTGGCATAATAGTTACATTTTCATTTAAAAAAAAAATAATTTTCAACCAAAAAAGATTGTTCTTCAAAAGAAAATTGTTGAATTTTCAACAAAATACATTAATTTTTAACGAAGTAGTTGAATTTTCAATTAAAAAAAAATCAACCATACAATTGAATTTTCAACTAACAAAGATTAATTTACAACCAGTTTCATTTTCAACCAAAAAGGATGAAATTTCTTCCATAAAGACGAATTTTCTACAAAACAGTTTATTGTTTAACCCAAAAATATCAATTTGCAACAAAAAGTTTATTTTCAACTAAAATGATGAAATTTTCAAGAAAAAATTGAATTCTTAACAAAATAGTTCAACTATTAACAAAGTAGTTAAATTTTCAACTAAAAAAATGACCTTCCAATGAAAAATTTAATACATAGTTGATATTTCAACCAAAAAAGATTTTAATTTCAAATAAAAAATAGTTGAATTCATTTAAAAAATACGATTTTTCAAACAGGTAGCTGAAAACTCAACCAACCAAAAATTTTCAACAAAATACTCAAATTTTCAAACAAAGGGCAGAATTTTGAACTGAAATGATGAATCTTCAACAACAACAAAAAAAATGAATTTTTAACAAAACAAAAAAAATATTTTTCAGTGAAGAAAGTAAAAAAATGTAATTATAATTTAAGAGAACAAATAATTTTGAAAACCTATTTATTTCTTCATTTTATTTGTTTTTAAGGTTATATAAATATAATTATTTCAAATTCTTGAAAAAATACAAAGAACGTGTTGAAAATATTAGAAATTTCGAAAAATTATCTCGAAAATTTGTAAGATAAATTTTGTAGCAAAAACTGAATAGTTAAATTTTCAGTTAAAAATTTAATTTCAAGAACAACAAAAAATGAATTTTGAACAAAATAGGGAAATTTTCAACCAAAGAGATTAATTTTCAACTAAAATGAAGAATCTCTATTCGAACACATGACATTTCAACCAAATTATTGAGTTTTCTACAGAGAAGAATAATTTTTAACAAAAATAAAATTAAAAACACAAAACAGTTTAAGTCAACAAAAAAGACGTATTTCGAACAAATTAGTTGAATTTTCAATCAAAAAGATGAATTTTCAACAAAATAATTGACTTTTCAACCAAAAAGGATCCTACTTTTTAACAAAATTGTTCAATTTTCAATAAAGTAGATTAATTTGTAACCCGATAGAGGAATTTTCAACCAAACAGTTAACCTTTTATCTAAAAAAATATAAATTTTCACCCAAGAATGGAATACTTACATTTTAATTTAAAAAATTAATTAAAGAAAAAATAATTTTCAAACAAATAGTTGAATTTGGAAACAAAGAGATGAATTCTCGACTGAAATAAAAAATCTTTATCCGAATAATTGACTTTTCAAACAAATTCTTGAGTTTTCTACAATTTCAAATAATTTTTAACCAAAAGAGATGAATTTTCAATTAAAAATGTAATAGTCGATATTTCAGCCGGAAGAGATTTCAATTTTAAATTGAAAACAGTCGAAGTCAACAAAAAAGACGAGTTTTCAACAAAACTGTTAACTTAAAACCAAATAGTGTAATTTTCAACTAAAAACATGAATTTTCAACAAAATAGTTCAATCTTCCAGCAAAGACATAAATTTTTAACTAAAATTATGCATTTCCAGCCAAAAAAGGAATTTTTAACAAAGCATTCAACTTTCAAACAAGGAGTTGAATTTTCAACCAAGAAGATTAATTTTCTACCAAAAAGACCATTTTTAACAAAATACATTCACCAATAATGAAAAGGTTGAATTTTTAGTTAAAAAAATTAATTTTTAACCAAAAAAAAAAGAATTTTCCAGAAAATAGTTAAAACTTTAACCAACCCATTTTCAACTAAAATCAAGAAAAATTCAACTAGAATTTTCAACCTAAAAAGTCTAATTCTCAACACGAAAAAATGGCTTTAAACAAAAAATGTTGAATGTCCTATAAAGTAGATTAATTTTTTAATAAATATTTGAATTTTCAACAAAAATAATGAATTTTCAACGAAGAATAATGTTTGACCGAAAAAGACGAATTCTCAAATAAAAAAGATCAATTTTTAACCAAGCATAGAATATAGTTTAATTTTCAAGAAAATTAATTTTCAACAAAAAACAGAAACGAATTTTCAAGAATAATTACTTGAATTACGCAAATAACTTCGCATTACAATTGAGCCGCCGGGTGCAATAACCAGCACGACGCTCGAAAACGCTTAAAGTATTGTCTGATCGTGTCAAAGAAAGACAATTTTCAAAATCGGAAAATCAATTATTTGAAAATGTAGAATTCTAGAGAATGAGGAAATGAAACCTTTTCCTTCTGGAATTTTTTTTGCCAAACGTTTATTTTTAATAATAAAAGCGAAATATTGAAAAAAAGTTTCTCCCTGATTTAATTAAGTTTTAAAACTGAAATCGTTCTAACTCGGCCAAATATTATTGAAATGAGTTGATATTTGTAGGACGGATTTAAAATACTCTAGCGATGCCTAGGAAATCATGAAAAAGTTAACAATCGCTTATTGTTCAAAAATATTCAATTGCAAAATGAGGTCAATCGATAATTGTGTTTTCTTGGTTTCGCTGGTAAAAAGTATCTAGGTAACTTCAAGTTTCAAAGAACTTCCAGGGAGCGATTTTTTCAGCAATGTTGAATGAAGTTTTTTGGAAAATCTCATATCCAATCGTTGAAAATGTACTGAGATATTCAGATTTGGAAAAAGTACTCGACGTCTGGCCGCGCAGACTGAACTTCGAGAACGCTGCCTGACAGAGCAGTTCTCGCGACGCATTAGCTGATTAGCTAACAGCGCGAGCAGACGTCGAGTACTTTTTCCAAATCTGAATATCTCAGTAAATTTTCAACGATTCGATATGAGATTTGCCAAAAAACTTCATTCAAGATTGCTGAACAAATCACTCACTGGAAGATGTTTGAAAGTCGAAGTCACCTACACGGAGAAAAATGGATGTTTAAATGTAGATGTTCAAAGGGTAAGATTGTTCCGCCTAACATGCAGATATTCATGCCAAACATCTACTATCTTTTTGAGATGTTAGGCGTAAAAATATTTTTATGTTAAACTGTAACATATTCAGATGTTAAAATCATCTGAACGCATGCGCAGTGCGCATTCGAATTTCACGACTATATTTGACGGCTATATAATTTCGATATTACAATTATGGAATATTACAATTTTTGAACATTTTCAAAGAATAAAAATTAGCTATCCTTAATTAAAATTGTACAACGACTTTTGTCTGTCTACACGACGGAACAATGTTCTTAAGTTTGAGGTTATATTGACTCGAACACCTTTGAACATTTGACACGTGATTTGACAAAATGTTTGTGAATTTATAATAAAACATGAGTTTAAGTAACCTCAAATAGATAGCATTTTAAATGCAGATTACATATTATTCGTTCTCAGCTTACTTACCCCGTTTTTATTTTTTATTTGGAATTAAAAATATTAAACATAACCTCAGCTAGACTGAATGTATTATCTGATCGGCATTTCATACCCTGTATCTGTTTTTCATTCATGTACGAAAATTCAAGTTTAGTTTTAAATTCACAAATAAGTTATCAATTAATTCCTTAAATGCTCAGAAATAAGTAAATTCCTCAAATATTTACAGCCGTTAGTTGACATAACCATACATGTAATATTTCGGATATTTCAGGTTGAACATTTTGGATGTTTCAGAGTAACATCTCACTTTTTAATATCTACAGATCCTAACTTTGAACATCTAGATTGCTGTCCTATAGTTAAACATAAAATATGTTAACCCTGAAGATCTAAATGTTACGTTTAAACATCCATTTTTCTCCGTGTAGATACTTTTTACCGGCGAAACCAAGAAAACACAATTATCGATTGACCTCATTTTACAATTAAATATTATTAAACCATAAGCGATGTTAACTTTTTCATGATTTCCTAAGCATCGCTAGAGTATTTTGAATACGTCCTACAAATATAAACTCATTCCAATAATATTTGGCCGAGTTAGAACGATTTAAGTTTTAAAACTTAATTAAATCAGGGAGAACTTTTTTTCAATATTTCGTTTTTATTATTAAAAATAAACGTTTGGCAACACAAATTATCAGAGGAAAAAGTTCAACTTCCTTATTATATAGAATTCTACGTGTTCAAAAAATGGATTTTTCGGTTTTGAGAATTGTCTTTCTTTGAGACGATCGGACAATACTTTTACGCGTTTTCGAGCGTCGGGCTGGTTATTGCATCCGACGGCTCAATTGGACCAACAAGAATTTGACGGATTACGTGTAACACGCAGAGGTTACCCCTCACTTTCCTTTTGCTTAATTCCCCTCACTTGCCCTACTTGCCTGCACCTCATTTCCCCCATCATCCCTTACTTCCCCCACTTCCCATCCCTCATTTTCCATCACTTCCCTTCCTTCCCCACCTTTCAGTTACCCTCACTTACTCCACTTCCGCTCCCCTCATTTACCCTCACTTCCCTTTCTTGCCTTCCCATCGTTTCCCTGTGCTTCTTCTCACTTCCCCTCCTTGGAAATAGTAAGACGGACAGACGGAAAATTCAAGTATTCTGAAATTAGGATCTGGATCCGCGTCAATAAAAACTACTCATTTTTATATTTTGCATCACGCTTTTTGAAATTCACTCATTTTAATCTAAAGTGCAAAATTAATAATAAGGGGAAAAACAGGAGCTTCAATGTGGAGTAGGGGGGTCCAAAAATGCATTGGACATTTTTTTTTAAATTTTTATGCATATCGCCCGGTTTGTTCAAATCCGCAATAAAATTAATTCATTTTTTGTATAAAAAAAATTATATGTATTTAGAGGTGGCGCAAGCCCCATGAAGTTTAACACGTATTTCCCATAAGAAAGAAAGCCGGTTTTGTAAATTGTATTCAGAATCGTCAATATTAGTTGAATCCAGTTGAAACTCAACATTTTTCTTCGCAATTAGCCATATAATACGAATAAAATATTAATTTTTGTATATCATCCCCATAAGTCTCTTTTATAGGGTCCCCAAAAAAACCCCATAAGTGAAAAATGGGGTTTGCGAGCTTTTGGCACTAGTTATGTTTTTGCGGTTTTTAAAATGCAAATTGTTTCTAATACTTAAAATACTACTTCATAATAATAACTAGATGTTTAGATGAATTGTGTAAACAATTTATTCTTGTTTTTAGCAATTTTCTCTTAGAATAGAGATAGAAAGTCGCGGTATTAAAAAAAATTCCACTTTTTGTCCAATTTTCAATTAGAGGGAGGTAATAGTTCCACTTGTCACTTAGAGTGAGTTAATATTTAATTTAATCCAACAAAAAGAATTGTTCAAACAGATCATTATTGTTTATAGCTTTCTTTTTCTATATTGATACTAGATAGATACGGTATTTTCTGAAATTGTTAACTTTTTGTCCACTTTTCAATTAGAGTGAAGTAATAATTAATTCAAGTCAACAAAACTAATTGTTTAAACATTTTTTTTATTATTTTTAATAATATTTTCTTTGCTTAATAGTAGAAAGTTGTGGTTTTTTATGAAATTTTTAACTATTTATTTATTTTTCACTTGAAGTGACAAGAAGTTAACAAAAGTTAACAAAAATAGTTATCTAAAAAATTTATTATTGTTTATAACTATCTTCTCTTAGATAAGTGCTAGAAAGTTGTGATTTTCTCTGAAATGTTTAACATTGCTTTGCCTTTTGTTTCCTACTAGAGGGAGGTTTGTAATGGCCTAAATTTTAAAATATACTTTTTTGACATATTTTGATATAATTCGACCCCAGGAGCTCGAAAATAATTTTTTTTTAAAAATGGCCGATCATGAAATTTGGATGAAGTGTAGCTCCGATTGATATCCAGGTCTGATAGGATTTTAAGCTAGATCGACCATTTCAAAATACAACAATGCGATATCTAGCGTATTTCTTCGCGTTTCTAAGGCGTATCGATTGACCTATTGATCAACCTTTTATGACCCACCAGTGCCAATTTATGAATTTAAAAAACTGGTTTATTCTGTTTATATGAGAACATTTTTTTAGATATTCAAAATACGACAATATTACATGTAGAGTAATTGTTCGCGTCCTTGAGACGCATCGATTGATCTATTGATGAATCTTTCATGACCCACCACTACTGATTTATGACGTTTCGAAAAAGAGGTTTATTCTGTTTATATGAAAAAACTTTTTTGATATTCAAAACACGACAATATTATATGTGGAGTATTTGTTCGCGTCCTTGAGACGTATCGATTGACCTATTGATAAACCTTTTAGGACCCACCAGTACCCATTTATGAATTAAAAAAACTGGTTTATTCTGTTTATATGAGAAAATTTTTTTGGATATTCAAAATACGACAATATTGCATGTAGAGTAATTGTTCGCGTCCTTGAGACGCATCGATTGACTTATTGGTGAACCTTTTATGACCGACCAGTACCGATTTATGAAGTTTAAAAAAAATTTGTGTATTCTGTTTATATGAGAAAAACTTTGTTCATATTAGGAGTACTACAGTACTGTATTTGACATATTTGTTTGCGTCTTCGAGACACGTCGAATGACCTATTGACGAACCTTCTATAACCTCTTATGATCTAGCAATACCGATTTATAAATTAAAAAAAATATGTTGTTTATCTTGCTGATATAAGGAAAACTTTTTTAATATTGGGAAAACAACTATAATGTATATAATATATTTGTTCGCGTCATCGAGACGCATCGATTGCCAAAATTGAGAACTTTTCATGATCTACCATAACCTACCAATATCGTTTTTAAAATTTTCAACAAAATTAGTTTTCTTGTTTATAAAAGGATTTTTTTTATATGGGAATATAACAGTACTGCATTTTATGTAATTGTTTGAGTCTTCGAGATGCGTGGATTGATCTTCTGACGAACTTTCGAAGACTATTATTGATTAATCAATAGCTACTCAGAAAGTTAAAAAAAAGTGACATTGTTTATATATCGAGCATATTAAATGCAAATTTTTCATGAAGTAGTTACTGAGCGCCTTTTTGCTTAAATGTACATTAATACTTTTTATTTGTTCCTAACTAAAAAGTCAAAGAAAAGCTGACAATTTCAGAAAAACTCGCAACTTCGTCGCATTAATCTTATAGAAGAAAGTTATAAACAATAATAAATTGTTTAAACAACTATGTTTGTTTACTTTCATTATTTATTACTTTACTAAGCAAAAATTGGGTGAAAATTAAAAAAATTCAGAAGAAACCGCAACTATCTAGCATTAATAAAGAAGAAGATAGTTATAATCAAAAATAATTTCTTCAAATAATTATTTTTGTTAAATTAAAATAATTATTAACTCACTCCAAGTGAAAAGTAAACTAATAGTGGAAAATTTCAGAAAAAAATCGCAAGTTTCCTACATCACTCAAAGAGAATATTATTATTAGTAATAATAAATTGTTGAAACCATTATTTTTGTTAACAATAATTAGGCATTACCTCACTCTCATTAAAAATTGGACAAAATGTGGACATTTTTTTAAAAAACCGCGACTTTCTAACTCTATTCTAAGAGAAAATTGCTAAAAACAGGAATAAATTGTTTTAAATTTTTTATGTCAACATCTAATTATTATAAAATTGTATATTATGTACTAGAAGCAATTTTCATTTTAAAAAAACGTAAAAAAATAATAATTAGCGCCAAAAACTTGCAAAAACCATTTTTACACTCATGGGTTTTTTTCCTGACCCTATGAAACAGAGTTATGGAGGTGAAATTTAAAAAATAATAATTTATTTAAATTCTGTGACTAATTATGATAAAAACTGTTGAGTTTCAACTCGATTCAGCTAATATTGACGATTTTGAATAAAATTGACAAAAACGTATTTTTACTTATGGGAAATACGTGCTAAACTTTATAGGGCTTGTTCCACCTCTAAATATAATTTTTGTTTCGAAAAAAAATGGATTTATTTTTGTGCGGATTCGAACTAATTTCCGGGCGATATGCAAGAAAATTCGAGAGAAAATTTTGGACCACCCTAATGTCGACAGAGTGAATTAATGAAGTCGCAGATTAATTAGTTTTATTGCATTTTTTTATTTATCGTTAAACAATAACTTTCCACATGAAATCAAATATCAAACTTATTTCGCTTTATGGTGAAAAATTACTTTCATTAAAGTCATACAAACTTACAATTTATACAGGATTTTATCAAAACTTGCAAAATTACGAAGAAGATTGAGTTGAGTTAGAAGTTTCGATGTTGTTTAACTTTCAAGAAAAAAAGGTGCAAATAGTCTTTGAAGAAATTAATCTCGGAAAATTTTACCCATAAAGTCTCACTTAATGAGATATTGAAATTAAATTTTTTTTAATTTATTATAAACATTTAACTTTAGTGGCTTAAATTATTCAATTATGAATAAAAAATTCAATTAGTTAAATGTGTAATGCTTCAAATTTCAATGTTAAAAAGCTTATAATTAAATTGTTCATTTTTTCAACACTAGAAAATTTGATGTTGTTCAATTTCGACTGGTTTCGGATTTAAATTGATCAAATGTGAACTCTTTGATTAAAGAAAATCGCTTCGCTACTTCCTCGAACGTACAAAAAGCTCTTTTCCTTTGTGTAACTGAAGTATAATTAAAGTGAATTCAGAATTTAAAGCGTCTTTAACTTTTCCCGGATTTATTTTCATCCAAACTCAGCCAAGGGAAATTGCCAATGATTAGATTTATTTATAAAAAGAATTTTGGGATGGTAAATATTATTTGATTTTTACTGTCTGGAAGAAGTGAAAATAAAAAAAAGTTTTTTCTTAATTAATACCATAGATTGAAAATTCAACTACTTCGTTGAAATTATTTTAATACATTTTTTCTGAAAAAAGATCTTCTCCTTTCGCTCCGCTGGGAGTCGAACCACTGAATTTCTGATCCCGGTCAGGTGCTTTCTAGTTAAGCTACTAGAGAGATCGAGAAAAGAAACCTTTTTCAGAAATACACGCATTATTATGCTAGATGGTACAAATCAAATTTTTCAATGAATCTGTATTATCATTAGAGAATAACAAAAAATTTTAACGTCTTTTTCAGACTAGATGGAAGTTCTGTGGTTCGACTGCCAGCGGAGCGAAAGGAGATCTTTTTTCAGGAAATGATGAATTTTTAACTAAACGATGAATCTTCAACTGAAATAGTGGAATTTTCAAGGAAAAAGATGAATTTGCTACAACAACAAAATTCAATAAAATACATGAATTTTCATCTAAAGAAGATCAATTTTTATCTAAAACGGATCGATTTTCAATGCAAATTTTTAATCAAAAAAAATTAAATTTTTACCAAATAGACAAATTTTCATCTAAGTACATACATTTTCAACAACATAGCTGAACTTTGAAACAAGATGATTAATTTTACACAAAAAAAGACAAATTTCCAACTAAAAACATAAATTTTCTGCCAAAAATGAAATATTTAAATTTTCAATTGAAAAATTTAATTTTCAACCGAAAAGATGAATTTTTAATAGAAAAATGTAACAATTGATATTTCAAACAAAAAAACATTTAAATTTTAAATCAAAATCAGTTAAATTTATCAAAAAAGACGAATGGTCAACAAAAAAGTTGAATTCTCATCCAAATCAGATTAATATTCAACTAAACAGTTCCGTTTGCAACCAAAATATTGATTTTCTACCAACAAAAACTAATTTTCAACAAAATATGTAAAATATGTAAATATATGGTTGAATTTTTAGTTGAAAAGATGATTTTTCGTCCAAAAAGATTGTTTTTCTTCCAAGAAGATGAATTTTCAACTAAACAAGATCAATTTTCTATAAAATAGTACTCAGTTGATATTTCAACCAATAAAGATTTCAATTCTAAAATAAAAATAGTTGAATTCAACACAAACAAAACAAATTTTCAACAAAATAGTTGAATTTCCATCCAAAGAGATAAATTTTAAATTAAAATGATGAATCTTCAACAACAAATTAATTTTTCACAAAAGTGTTCAAATTTCAACGAAGAAGATTATTTTTCAACAGAAAAGATGAATTTTCAATAAAAGATTTTGAATCTTCAAACAAAAAAAATGAATTTTTAGCAAAAAAGTTTAACCTTCAACCAACTAGTTGAACTTTCAACCAAAAAGATGCATTTTTTACTATAATGATGAATCGTCAACTGAAATAATGGAATTTTCAAGAACAAAGAGGAATTTACCACCAAGAAGAATTATTTTCTTGCAAAAAAGACGAATTTTTTTTCAGCAATGTAGATAAATTTAGTTCAATTTTCAGCCAAAAAAAAATTTTCTACCAAAAATGGAACAGTTACATTTTCAATTGAAAAAACTAATCTTCATCTAAATAATTGAATTTTCAACCAACTTTTTTCCGAAAAAATTAATTAAAATAATTTCTAATTCATAGCTTCATCTAGTCTGAAAAAAACGTTAAAAATTTCTGTTATTCTCTAATGAAAATACAGATTCCTTGGAATACTTCGTTGAAAGTTGAATTCTTTTCTTAAAATTATTTTTTTTTGAAGATTCATCATTTTAATTGAAAATTCATCTCTTTGGCAGATAATTAAAATGTTTCTTTTAAAATTTGTTGTTTTTTTTGCGTTGAAATCGAATGTTTTTGATTTAAAATTGAATGGAAAGATGTAAATTGAATGAAATAAAACGAATAAATTAATTTCATTAAATTTCCATATTTTCTTTAAAAATTCCACTACTTGGTTGAAAGTTGAACTCTTTTGGCAAACATTTATTTGGTTTTTGTTGAAGATTCATCATTTTGAATCTTGTTTTTTTGAAATACCATAACTATTAAATTAGTCGCTGAAAATTCATCTTTTTGAATGAAAATTAATCTTTTCAACTGCGAATTTAAATATACTATTTACGGTACAAAATTTATTTTTTTGAATTGAAAATTCAACCATTTGGATTGAAATTGATGTATTTTGTTAAAAATAAATCTTTTTTGGAAGAAACTTAATCTTTTGGGTTGAGAATTTTACTGTTTGCTTACAAATTTACATATTTTGTTAAAAATTTGTTCTTGTTGGTAGAAAATCCATTTTTTTGGTTAAAAATACAACTGTAATAAACAAATAAAACCAGTTGGATCGAAAATTCAACTATTTAGATGAAGATTCGTTTTTTCAATTGAAAATGTAACTTTTACATTTTTTGTAGAAAATTTTTTTTGGTTGAAAATTTATCCACTTTGTTGAAAAAAATCGTCTTTTTTGCAAGAAAATAATTCTTCTTGGTAGTAAATTCCTCTTTTTCTTGAAAATTCCATTATTTTAGTTGACGATTCATCATAAGAGTTAAAAATTCATCTTTTTGGTTGAAATTTCAACTAATTGGTTGAAAGTTAAAGTTTTTTGCTAAAAATTCATTTTTTTTTGTTTGAAGATTCAAAATCTTTTATTGAAAATTCATCTTTTCTTGTAAAAAATAATCCTCTTGGCTGCAAGTTAAACACTTTTGTGAAAAATTAATTTATTGTTGAAGATTCATCATTTTAATTTAAAATTTATATCTTTGGATGGAAATGTAACTATTTTGTTGAAAATTTGTTTTGTTTGTGTTGAATTCAACTATTTTTATTTTAAAATTAAAATCTTTATCGGTTGAAATATCAACTAAGTACTATTTTAACAGAAAATTGATCTTTTTTTTATCTTGGTAGCAAATTTATCATTTTTAGTTAAAATGCTTACAATTTACATATTTTGTTAAAAATTCGTTTTTGTTGGTAAAAAATCAATATTTTGGTTTAAAATGAAATTTATAGTTGAAAATTAATCTGGTCTTTTTGGATAAATTTAACTGTTTTTGATTAAAAATTTAAATCTTTTTTGGTTTAAATATCAACTGTTACATTTTTTTTAAAAATTCATCTTTCTGGTTGAAAATTAACTTTTTCAATTGAAAATTTAAATATTTCATTTTTGGTAGAAAATTTATCTCTTTAGTTGGAAATTTGTCTTTTTTGGCGTAAAATTAATCTTGTTTCAAAGTTCAGCTATGTGGTTGAAAATGTATATACATCGCAGAAAATTCATCTTTTTGTTAAAAATTAATTTTTTTTTTATTACAAATTTGGGTTGAAAATTGATCTTTTTTAGATGAAAATTCATGTCTCATGTTGAAAATTCGACTTTTTTGGTAGAAAATTCATCCTCTTGGTTCAAAATTAAACTATTTGGTTGAAAATGTATGTGTTTTGTTAAAAATTAGTTTTTTTGTTGTTGAAAAAGTAATTTTTTAATTGACATTTTAACAATTTGAGGGCAAATATAACGGTTTTCTCGAAAAAAAATTTTTTATTTAATTAAAAATCAACTTCTTAAATGTATATTCCACTATTCCTTTTTCGGTTAAAAATGGATATTTTTCTAGTTTAAAAATCCAACTATTTGGTTGAAAATGTGCATAATTTCTTGAAAATTCGTCTTTTTGGAAGAAAATTAATCTTCTTGGTTGAAAATTCATCTTTTTGGTTGAAACTTGATCTTTTTTGGTTGTTTTAGAGATCATCCGAAAATTACTGTTTTTTATGAATGAACAAAGTATTTTAATTAATTTTTTTCTGAAAAAAGATCTTCTCCTTTCGCTCCGCTGGGAATCGAACCTCAGAACTTCCGATTGCCGGTTAAAATTTTAAATTTAGAGCATTTGAATTCTTAAAAATAAACGAATTTTCAAGAAAGTACGTACATGAATTTTCAATCAAATAGTTGAATTTTCAAAAGAAAAGGATACATTTTCAACAAAGGACGAATTACTTAAATTTTCAGTTGAAAAAAATTTAGTTAGAAAAAAATAACGAAATTTAGACAAAAAAGTAAAATTTTCATCCAAAAAGATGAATTTTCGATTGAAATGATACATCTTCAATAAAAAAAAATCAATTTTCAACAAAAGAGTTTAACTTTCAGCCAAACAGTTGCATTTGTAATAAAAAAAATATATTTTTTTACCATCAAAAACGAATTTTTAACAAAATATGTAAATTTTTAAACAAGCGGTTAAATTTTCAATCTGAAAAATTAAGTTTCTACCAAAAGGACGACTTTTTAACAAAATAAATAAATTTCAAACCAAATATTTTAATTTATAACTAAGAAAGTTTAATTTGCTACCGAGAATGGAATAGTTGAATTTTCATTTGAAAAGATTAATTTTCATCCAAAAAGATTATTTTCGTCCAAAAAGATAAATTTTCTGTGAAAAATGCAATAGTTGATATTTCAACAAAAAACATTACAATTTTAAATGAAAAACAGTTGAATTAAACATTTAAAAAAATTTTTCAACAAAATAAGTTAGATTCTCATGCAAAGAGATGAATTTTAAGTAGAAGTGATGAATCTTTAAAAAATTATTTTTAACAAAAATTTCAACCGAGTAGTTGAATTTTAACTAAAAAAAACGAATTCTTAACAAAATGCATGAATTTTCATATAAAAAAGAACAATTTTTGAACAAACAGTTCAATTTTCATCCAAAAAAGACACATTTGTAAGCAAAAAGATTTAAAAAAAAACACACAAAAAAACAGTTGAATGCAAAGAAGAAGATGAATTTTCAAATAAACAGTTGAATCCTTAACTGCAACAGATTATTTTTCAACCAAAAATTTGCATTTTTTACCAAAAGGATCAAATTTGTACAAAAAATTACGAATTTTTGAAAAATAAATAATTAAAAACGATAAATGTTTTACCAAAAACGAAGCGAAAAATGTAATATTTGTTAGTGCAACCTAAAAAAGTTAAAATTTTAAATTTAGAGCATTTGAATTCTTAAAAACAAACGAATTTTCAAGAAAGTACATACATGAATTTTCAACCAAATAGTTGAATTTTCAAAAGAAAAGGATACATTTTCAACAAAGGACGAATTACTTAAATTTTCAGTTGAAAAAAATTTATTTAGAAAAAAATAACAAAAATTTCATTAAAAAAAAGTTATATTTTCATCCAAACAGATGAATTTTCAATTGAAATGATAAATCTTCAATAGAAAAAATCAATTTTCAACAAAAGAGTTTAACTTTCAACCAAGCAGTTGCATTTGTAATAAAAAAAAAATATTTTTCACCATCAAAAACGAATTTTTAACAAAATATGTAAATTTTTAAACAAACAGTTAAATTTTCAAACTGAAAAATTAGGTTTCTACCAAAAAGACGACTTTTTAACAAAATAAATTAATTTCAAACCAAATATTTTAATTTATAACTAAAAAAGTTTAATTTGCTCCCGAGATTGGAATAGCTGAATTTTCAGTTGAAGAGATTAATTTTCAGTCAAAAAGATTATTTTCATCCGTAAAGATAAATTTTCAACGAAAAATGCCATAGTTGATATTTCAACAAAAAAACATTTTCATTTTAAATAAAAAACAGTTGAATTATACTTTCAACCCAGTAGTTGAATTTTGACTGAAAAAACGAATTCATAACAAAATGCATGATATTTCATATAAAAAAGAACAATTTTTTTACAAACAGTTTAATTTTCATCCGGAAAATACACATTTGTAAGCAAAAAGATTAAAAAAAAAAAAAAAAAAAAAAAAGTTGAATCCTCAACTGCAACAGAATTTTTGAAAAATAAATAAATAAAAACTAAAATGATGGAATTTTCAAAGAAAAAGAGTAATTTACTACCAAGAAAATTAATTTTCCAGCAAAAAAGACGATTTTTTTCAACAAAGATGAATTTTCAACCAAACAGTTTAATTTTTGACTAAAATAAAACAAATTTTCGACCAAAAATGAAATAGCTAAATTTTCAAATAGAAAAACGAATTTTCATCAAAATAGTTAAATTTTCGATCAAACTGGTTCGTTTGTTTATTTGTTCATAAAAGAATTCTAATTATTTAGGGACAACTTTTTCAATTTGAATTTCATCAAAGCAGCTGATTTAATTTTAAGTGTGATGGATGAAATCAGGTTGAATTATTTCTTAGTTGCTGAGAGAAATATCGGACAAGTTCTTAACTTTATGAATGAGTAGCGGAAATAAGGAAAAATCTTGAAAGAGTTTACTGTAGCAACCAATAAACTACGATGAACAGTTATGTTTTCTCACTTCATTCCCCAAGAGAATCGATTTCAACTACGTCATTTTCTTGCCTCTATCACAATGGCTAAAGGGATTTCAAGAACTTTTCAATCTCATTTCTTATAACTTTGAACTTTTTTACCTTTTATTGAAAAATAATGAAGAAAAAAAATTGTTTACTAAAGCACTCTTGGACTACATTTTTTTCATCGCATTTCATTTTTCAATCCTCCCTAGGGCTTTATACACAAATTAATAATAGGGAAATGAGGTAATTTTTCAAGAATTCTGTATTATCATTAGAGAATAACCGAATTTTTTAACGTCTTTTTCAGACTAGATGGAGATATGAATTAAAGATTATTTTGATTAATTTTTTCTGGAAAAAAAAATCTTCTTTCTCGCTGCAGGGATTCGAACCACAGAACTACTGATTTCCGGCCAGGTGCTTTCCCAGTAAGCTACTAGAGAGATCGAGAGAAGAAAGCTTTTTCAGAAACACACGCATTATTTTGCTAGATGGAACAAATAAAAAATTTCAAGGAGTCTGTATTATCATTAGAGAATAACAGAAAATATTTAACGTCTTTTCAGACTAGATGGAGCTATGAATGAAAAATTATTTGAAATGATTTTTTTTTTCTGAAAAAAGATCTTCTCCTTTCGCTCCGCTGAGAATCGAACCACAGAACTACTAATTTCCGGCCGGCCAGGTGCTTTTTCATTAAGCTACTAGAGAGATCAAGAGAATAAACTTTTTTCAGGAATACACGCATTATTTTGCTTGATGGTACAAATAAAATTTGTCAAGGAATCTGTATTATCATTAGAGAATAACAGAAAATATTTAATGTCTTTTCAGACTAGATGGAGCTATGAAAGAAAAATTATTTTTAATAATTTTTTGTTTCTGAAAAAGGTCTCCTTCCGCTCCGCTGGGAATCGAACCACAGAACTACTGAATAGTAATTAGTAATTCTGTGGTTCGATTCCCAGCGGAGCGAAAGGAGATCTTTTTTCAGAAAAAAAAATTATTTGAGGTAATTTTTCATGAAAATAGAGGAATAAATTCTTTTTCATAAAATTAATGTAGAAAAAATATTGTATTCAATATAAAATGCTTTAAATTCTAAAGACTTTCAGTCGAATTACATTGCATTTTCAACAAAATAGTTGAATTTTCAACCAAAATAGATTTTCTACCTAAAGAGACGACTTTTCAACGAAAAGTGATTTGGATTTTTAATTTAAAATCAAAAACATTTAAAATCAATGAAAAAAGACGAATTTTCAACAAAATAGTTAAATTCTAAACCAAAATAGATTAGTTTTCAACCAAACAGGTGAATTTTTAACCAGAAGGAGCATATTTTTACCAAAAAAACAGAATTTTCAACAAAGTACATAAATTTCAACCAAATAGTTGAATTTTGAACGAAAGGGATTAATTTTTGACCAAAAGAGACGAATTTTCAACAAAAGACAGGAATTTTCAACCAAAAAAGATTTTCTACTAAAAGAGATGAATTTTCAACAAAAAATGAATTGGTAGATATTTATATAAAAAATGTAATTTGAAATCCAAAACATTTGGAATCAATAAAAAAAGACGAATTTTCAACAAGACATTTGAATATAATACAAAAAAAAACGAATTTTCAACAAAACAATTACATTCTCAACCAAAATATATTAGTTTTCAACCAAACAGGTGCATTATTAACGAGAAGGATTACATTTTTTCGAAAAAAAGAATTTTCAACAAAGTACATAAATTTTCAACCAAATAGTTGAATTTTGAACGAAGGGGACCAATTTTTGACCAAATAAGACGAATTTTCAACAAAAGACAGGAATTTTCAACCAAAAAAGATTTTCTACTAAAAGAAATGAATTTTCAAGAAAAAATGAATTGGTAGATATTTATACGAAAAAAATGTAATTTGAAATCGAAAACATTTGAAATCAATAAAAAAAGACGAATTTTAAACAAAACATTTGAATCTTCAACTAAAAACGATTAGTTTTTAACCAAAAATATTAAATTTCTACAAAAAAAAAAAAAGAATTTTCAACAAAAGACATGAATTTTTAACCAAATAGTTGAATTTTGAACGAAGAGGATTAATTTTTTACCAAAAAAGAAGAATTTTCAACAAAAGACAGGAATTTTCAACCGAAAAATATTTACTACCAAAAGAGATGAATTTTCAACGAAAGATGAATTGGTAGATATTTATACAAAAAAAAATCGTATTTGAAATGAAAAACATTTGAAATCAATTAAAAAAAGACGAATTTTTAACAAAAAAATTAAATTCTCAACCAAAATAGATTACTTTTCCACCAAACAGGTGCATTTTTAACCAAAAATATTAAATTTCTACCAAAAAAAGAATTTTCAACAAAGTACATAAATTTTCAACCAAATAGTTGAATTTTGAATGAAGGGGAATTATTTTTGACAAAAAAGATGAATTAGATTTTCAGTCAAAAAAAATTAATTTTCAACCAAATAAATAAAACCCCAACTAAAATGATAAATCTTCAACAACAAAAATTAATTTTCAACAAAAGACATTTACTTTCTGCCAAGTAGTAGAATTTTAAACAAAAAAAATGCATTTTTAACTAGAATAATGAATCTTTAACGGGAATAGTGGAATTTTCAAATCCAAAAGACGAATTTTCAAAAAGGTCTGAATTTTTGACCAAGAAAGACATTTTCAACAAAATAGATGCATTTTTAACCAAATAGTTCAATTTTCAACTGAAAAGATTAATTTAAAAAAAAAAAAGTTTCATTTTCTACCAATTAAGTCAATATTTCAATAAATAAAATAAAATAGAATCCTGAACCAAAACAAAATAACTGTAATCAAATAGTTGCATTTCGAACCATAAAGATGAAATTTTGACCAGAAGAAATGAATTTTCAAACCACAGAGACGAATTTTTAACTGAAAAAGATCATTTTTTTCCAAAACTGGAATAATTAGATACGTTTTAAATAAAATTGTAGAATTTTCATCAAAAAAGTAAAATTTGCAATGAAACAGTTGCATTTTAACTAAAAAATATCACATTTTTGCCCAAAGAGATGAATTTTCATCCAAGAGACATTTTTCAAACAGAAAAGAAAAAAAAATGTCAATGAAATTGTTTAATTTTCAACAAAAAAGTTAATTTTCAACCAAAGAAAACTAGCTTTCTACAAAACAGTTAAATCGTCAACCAACAAAAATTTCAGACAAAATAGATGAATTTTTAACCAAGATGATTAGTTTTCTACCAAAAAAGATGAATTTTTAACAAATTACATACATTTTCAACCAAATGGTAGAATTTTTAACCGAAAATGAATTAGTTAAATTTTCATTACAAAAAATGGATTTTCAGTTCAAGAAAAACGGACTTTTTACAAAATATTTGAATTTTCTACCAAATTGTTCAATTTTCCAGTTAAAAAGACGAGTTTTCTGCCAAATCTTTTCTTTATCACAATGGTTAAAGGGATTTCAAGAACTTTTTAATCTGTTTTCTTATAAATTTCAACTTTATTATTTTTTATTGAACAATAATAAAATAAAATACACTTATTGGTCATCCACAAATTAATAATAGAGAAAATAGGGTGATTTTTCACGAATATATGGGAATAAATTCTTTTTAATAAAATTCATGTAGAGACCATATTGACCATAATAAGACCATATTGAATTCAATATGAAACGCTTTAAGTTCCTGAGATTTCTAAGAATCATTTTGCAGTAAAAAATTTTATTATTTGGTTGAAAATTGAACTATTTTATTGGAAATTCAAAAATTTTGTTAAAAAGTCATTCTTTCTGGTGGAAAATTCATATTTTTATCTTTTTTATCTTTTTTTTGTTGTTAAAAATCCAACTTGGTTGAGAGAACTGTTTTTTCTTTAAAATTCAAATCTTTTTTTGGTTGGAATATTAAATATTACATTTTTCGTTGAGAATTGATATTTTTGATTGAAACTTTGTGTATATTGTTCAAAATTTATATTTCTTGATGGAAAAGTATTCTGATTAGTTAAAACTTAATTTTTTTGGTTGAAAATTCATTTCGTTGGTTGAAAATTGAACTATTTTGTTTTAAAAAAATTTTGTGTTGAATTCAACTGTTTTTTATTTAAACATAAAAAATGTTTGCTTGAAATATAAACTATTACTATTTTAAGTGAAAATTAATCTAGTCTAGGTGAAGATTCATCATTTTAGTTGTAATTTTATTACTTTGATTGAAAATTAACTTTTTTATCTAAAAGTTAAATATTTCATTCTTGGTAGAAAATGTATATTTTTTAGTTAAAAATTCAAATATTTGATTGAAAATTCATGCCTTTTGTTGAAAATTCATGTCTCTTGTCGAAAATTCGACTTTTTGGTAGCAAATTAATCCTCTTGGTTCAAAATTCAAGTATTTGATTGCAAATTTATTTACTTTGTTAACAAATTTTTTTCAAAAAGTAATTTTTTTTAAACAGTAATTTTTTGAACCGAAATTTTCACGGTTTGATTGAAAATGTTACTATTTTTTAGAAAATTAGTTTTTTAATGGAAATCAATTTTTTAATGAACATTTACCTATTCCTTTTTAGATTAAAAAGTGATCTTTTTCAGTTAAAAAATTTAACTGTTTGGTTGAAAATTGATGCCATTTGTTGAAACTTCAAAATTTGTTAAAAATTACTTTTTTTTGTTTTGTTTGAGGATTCAACTGTTTTGTTAAAACGTCGTCTTTTTTTATTGCAATAAAATTTTCTAAATTTAAATTTTATATCTTTTTTTGTTGTTGAAAAATCAATTATTACATTTATTGTTAAAAATTAACTATCTTGACTGAAAATTCAGATATTCCATTGTTGGTAGAAAATTAATCTTTTGTAGTTGAAAATTCAACTATCTGATTGAAAAATCATGGCTTTTATTGAAAATTCAACTTTTATTGGTAGGAAATTAATGTAATTTGTTGAAACCTCGACTTTTTTGTAGAAATTTAATCTTCTCGGTTGAAAATTTATTTGTTTGGTTAAACATTTTTTTTTTCGTTGTAAATCAATTTTTTGTAGAGAAAATCCAAGTATTCCTTTTTTGGTTTGAATTTGTCTTTTTTAGTTTCAAAATTCAACTATTTTGTTGAAAATGTATGTAATTTCTTGAAAATTCTTCTTTTTGGAAGATTAATTTAAATTAATCTTCTTGTTTAAAAATACAACTGTTTGGTTAAAAATTAAAATGTTTTAGTTGAGGATTCATCTTTTTTGTTAAAAATTTGTTGTTTTTGACTGAATTCAACTATTCTAAATTTGAAATTTAAATTTCCTCTGATAAAAATATAAACTATTACAGTTTTTATTGAAAATTTATCCTTTTGGTTGAAAATTTAACTTTTCCATTTATGGTAAAAAATTAATCTTTTCGGTTAAAAATTTAACTATTTGGTTGAAAATCAGTTTAGTTTTGGCTAAAAAGTAATCCTTTTTACTAAAATTGAAACAATTTGTTTTAAAATTTCACTTATTTGTAAAAAAAAACTCGTTTTTTTAGTTAAGAAATTCAACAATATGGTAAAATATTCAACTATTTTGCAAAAAATTCTTTTTCTTTTATCTTGAAAATCAACTTTTTGTAAAGAAAATCTGACTATTCCTTTTTTGTTTAAAAATTGATCTTTTTTAGTTTAAAAATTCAACTATTTGGTTGAAAATTTATGTAATTTATTGAAAATTCGTCTTTTTGAAAGAAAATTAATCTGCTTGGCTAAAAATTCATCTTTTTGGTTGAAAGTTAATTTTTTTTGGTTGATATAAACTATTAGATTTTTTGTTAAGAATTCATCTTTTTTTTTCTTTTTTCTTGGGTAAAAATTGATCTATTTGGTTGAAAATTTTTGTTTAGATTAAAATTAATTTTTCTTTCAAATTTAAATTTATCTTTTTTAGTAAAAACTTCATATTTTTTGTAGAAAATTTATCTTTTTGGCTTGAAAATTGATCTCTTGTCGTAGAAATTTCACCTTTTTTGTTAAAAATGCAACTGTTTGGTTCAAAATTAATCTGTTTTCGTTAAAGACTCAACACTTTCGTTGTAATTTTATCTTGTTTATATAAATTCAACTGTTTTTTATTTAAAAATCAAGCCTTTTTTAGTTGAAATATCCAGAAATACATTTTTTGTTGAGAATTCATGTTTTTTGGTTGAAAATTCAACTTTTTGGTTGAAAATATGTGTATTTAATTAAAAATTACTTTTTTTTTAGTTGGAAATCAATCGCCTTGGTTAAATATTCATCTTCATGATTGAAAATTCATTTCATTCGTTGAAAATTTATTTTTTCAATTGAAATTTTAATTTTTTCCAACTGAAAATTTAACTTTTCTGTTTTTTGTTAAAAATTTATCTTTTTTGATGGAAAATTCCACTATTTAGTCGAAAATGTATGTATTTTGTTGTAAATTCGTCTTTTTATAAAAATTTAATCTTCTTGGTTGAAAATTTAACTATTTTGTTGAAAATTCATTTCGTTTTCTTGAAAATTAATTTTCTTAAGTGAGAATTTAAATATTCTATTAAAAGTTGAAACTTTATCGCTTTAGTCAAAAATTCAACGTTTTGGGCGAAATTTCTTGTATTCTGTTAAAAATTGCTATTTTTTTTGGTGGAAAAGTAACCTCATTATTTGAAACATCATCTTTTTAGTTGAAAATTCATTTCGTTAATTAAAAATTTAACTATTCATGTATTTTTGTATTATTTCATATATTTTGTTAAAATTTATTTTTCTTTCGTTAAAAGTTATATTTATAATGAAAAATTCCTTTTTTTCTTTAAAAATTTATGTTTATAGTTAAAAACCCTTTTTTTGCGTCAGAAATTCGTTTTTTTCATTGAAAGTTAATTTTTTTAACTGAAAATTTAACTATTCTGTTTTTTTTTGTATTATTTCATGCATTTTGTTAAAAATTCTTTTTTTTTCGTTAAAATTATATATATAATTAAAAATTCATTTTTTTCGTTAAAAATTTATGTTTATAGTTAAAAACCCTTTTTTTGCGTTAGAAATACGTTTTTTTCATTGAAAGTTACTTTTTTTAACTGAAAATTTAACTATTCTGTTTTTTGTTGTTTCATTATTTCATGTATTTTGTTAAAAATTCTTTTTTTGTCGTTAAAAGTTATATTTATAATTAAAAATTCATTTTTTCCGTTAAAAATTTATATTTATAGTTAAAAATCCGTTTTTTGCGTTAGAAATTGGTTTTTTTCATTGAAAGTTAATTTCTTTAACTGAAAATTGAACCATTCTGTTTTTTGTTGAAAATTTAACTTTTTTAGTTGAAAATTGCACTATTTAGTTGAAAATGTATGTATTTTGTGAAAAATTGTTCTTTTGCTATACAAATTTAATCTTCTTGGTGGAAAATTTAACTATTTTTGTATTATTTCATGTATTTTGTTGAAAATTCTTTTTCTTCGTTAAAAGTTATATTTATTATTATAGATTAGCAGTTCGAACTCGAAAGTTCATTGCCTCATCTACCCGAGACCGCCACACATCTCTATCTTGTGCATTCTCCATCCAGTTTAAGTAATCATGTCCTAGTTCTTTTAGATCATCCCTTACATTTTTCTCCCATCTGTTTCTCGGTCTGCCTAGGGGTCTCTTACCAGTCGGTCTCCCTCTTAAAACTTGCGCCACTGTTCTTTCATTGCCCATTCTTGCTACATGCCCCGCCCATCTTAATTTACGCGCTTTCATTACTCTATTAATATTTGCTGACCCGTAGAGAGCGTGCAGCTCATTATTATGCAGTTTTCTCCACTCGCCGGTCTCTTCGTCCCTTTTTGGACCATAGATTTTTCTAAGTACTTTATTCTCGAAAACTCTAAACCTATTCTCTTCTCCTTTCGTCAGCGCCCACGTTTCACACCCGTACATGACGACCGGCATTATTATCGTTTTGTAAATTCTTACTTTGATGTTTCTAGATAGCGATCGCGATTTTAGTAGCGTGTTTGCTGCATAATAGCACCCATTGCCAGCGTGTAGCCGCGCATTGATTTCCGTTTTAATCTTATTTTCGCTAGTTATAATAGACCCGAGGTATTTAAACTCGTTAACCCTTTCGAATTTCATATTTCCGGCCATTAGATCCCCGTCTTGATTACTTTGTCCGGACCTGACGACGGTCATATATTTTGTCTTCGATTCGCTAACTTCCAAGCCAATCTCTTTGGCTTTTGCGATCAAGATTTCTGCATTTTTAGCTACCGTTTCTTTATCATCCCCTAGTACGTCGAGATCATCCGCATATCCAAGAATTTGTATTACCCCATTGAGGGTAGCACCGGTCGGATTCGCCTGCACTTGCCTAACCACGTATTCTAAAACTAAGTTAAAAAGGACGCACGAAAGTGCATCGCCCTGTTTCAGGCCATCGCGGATCGAAAACTCTTCAGATAAACTACCGTTTACGCGTATTCTACCCTTACTGCCGCTTAAGCAAATTTCGATAAGTCTAACCAATTTTCTTGGCACACCCAAGGACTCTAGGATCCAGTACATTCGCGCGCGTATAATAGAGTCGTAAGCTTTTTTAAAATCGATAAATAGCTGATGTACTGCTTCTTTAAATTCCCATTTCTTTTCTAACAGTTGTCTAATTGTAAACATTTGATCGCTTGTAGATCGGTTTCGGCGGAATCCACACTGGTAATCCCCAATGATTTCCTCGGCAAAAGGAGTTAGTCTACTTAGGATAACATTAGACAGGATCTTGTAGCACGAAGGCACAAGTGAAATTCCCCGATAGTTGTTACAGTTAGTTTTATCGCCTTTTTTAAAGATGGGAATAATGATAGAGGTATTCCATTCTTCCGGCATGCGTTCTGTTTTCCAAACTGCGCGTATCAATTTACAAATTTGCCTTGTGAGGCAAGGGCCTCCATTTTTTATCAGTTCTGACGGTAGGTCATCGATGCCCGCGGCTTTGTTATTTTTCAACTTCTTGATGGCCATTTCTATTTCTATATCAGTAGGATCGTTAATTAATAGATCAGCAGTGTGGATTTCGCCGAGATTACCTTCAACGGGGGCTTCACGTACATTTAATAGTTTATCGAAATAATCTTTCCATAAATTCAGTCTCTCTGTCGCATCGGCTACTAGATTGCCATTTTCGTCCCTCATTACTTCCGTTCTACTTTGAAAGCCTTTCCTTATAAAATTGATTCCCCTGTACATCTCACGCGGGTTATTTTGTTTATTATGCGCTTCTATTGCTAGTATTTTATTCTTTTCCCACTCCCTTTTCTTGGATCTATAGAGCCTATTTGTACTTTTGCTAATCTCGAGATATTTCTTATGTGTTTGATCGCACTTATTTTGTAAACTACTTAGTCTGGCCTTCCGACGTTTCTCAAACCAGAGTTTGCACTCTTCGTCAAACCATGGTTTGCTTTTGGTTACTTTCTTAAAACCTATCGAAAGTTTCGCGGCTGCCTTTATCGCCTTTTTCGTATTGCTCCACAGGGTTTCCGGGTCCTCCTCGCGATTATTGTTATCGTCTCTCTGTTCTTGGAGAGCGTCGAAACTATTAGAAATCTCAACTTGGTAATTTAATGTTTCTGTTGCTGTTTTGAACTTATCTATATTGAAACGAACTGTTGGCTCTGTGCGGCTTGTTTTCTTACTTAGCGCTAGCCTAGATCTTAGTTTTACTATCACGAGAAAATGGTCTGAATTTAAATCCGCTCCCCTATACGATCTTATATCGAGAATGTTTGTATGACGTCTTCTGTCTATTAGAACGTGATCAATCTGATTGTGAGTTTTACCATCTGGTGATGTCCAGGTGGCCTTATGTATATTTTTATGCTTGAAATATGTGCTTTTGACAACGAGGTTCTTTGAAGCTGCAAAGTTTATTACTCTGGTTCCATTATCATTACTGACGTCATGCAAACTTTCTGATCCTATTGTAGGCCTATACATTGGTTCTTTTCCAATTTTCGCGTTGAAGTCCCCCAATACTATTTTTGCGTCAAACGTTGAGAACTTGTCAAAAACCTGCTCGATTGTTTCATAAAAAAGATCTTTAGTGTCTTCGTCTTTGTCCTCGGTGGGGCAGTGCACATTGATTAATACGTGTTTGCTGAAATTACCCTTTAGTACAATGTATGATAACCGGTCATTAATGAATTGCATGTCGATAAGTGCTTGCGAAATTCGTTTATTAATAAGAAAACCAGTCCCCAGTCTTTGCCCCTTAGCTCCCCCATAGTGAAAAGTATAGTCATCCTTAGAAATTGACGCGAAATCGCCCGACCAGCAGGTTTCTTGAAGTGCTATTAAGTCAGTTTTGTATTCAATTGCTATCTTAATGAGTTCGCTAAGTCGGCCAGTTTTTAGACTACGCGCGTTTAGAGTTCCCACCCTTAGATCTTTAACTGTAGTTTTTTGTTTTTGTAAGTTAGCCATGGTAGTTTCAAGATAATCCGCACGTTAGGATCCTATTCCGATCGTAGGTGAGTCCACTGTCCCAGGAGTGATAACCCCCATACCTCCCTAGGTCTAAGTATGGGAGCTTTCCGACTCTGACAAGGACCATGTCAACTTGTCGTCAGACACATTACAGTTTCATCCTCGTACCCTAACGTCCCCCTGCAAGGCAGCGCGCCTACTGGCATCAATACCCCTTTGGCCCTATGCAGGCGAATCATTCCACACATCCCTTGCGGGCAGTGTCATCGCTGCAGTGTCCAATGGGCAGCAGGATTTTTCCCTTACAAGATTTTTAGTTTTGGTTCGGGTATAGTTTCTAGGTGGATACACGCTGCACCTCGGCTTGCCAGAACCCACCCACTGCGTATGAACGCGAATGGGTGGGTCCTCCCAAGCCATGGTTGTCGTGTACCTATTTTCTACCAGTGCTGAATTCACCACAGACACGACTGGTTCCTATCGGCTGTCCGCGACTGCTTATTCTTGTATTCGCAGCTAACCTTAGGGGCTGTTCAGCCTCACGGGCCGTTCCTCTATCCGCAACCTGAGGACGCGCTACGTAGTGGTGACTTAAAAATTCATTTTTTTTTCGTTAAAAATTTATGTTTATAGTTAAAAGCTTCTTTTTTCGTTGGAAATTCGTTTTTTTCATTGAAAGTTAATTTTTTTAAATGAAAATTTAACTAATCTGTTTTTTGTTGAAAATTTAACTTTTTTAGTTGAAAATTTTACTATTTAGTTGAAAATGTACGTATTTTTTGCAAAATTGTTCTTTTTCTATAAAAATTTAATCTTCTTAGTTGAAAATTTAACTATGTTCTTGAAAATTCATTTTGTTTTCTTAAAATTAATTATCTTAACTGAAAATTTAAATATTATATTAAAAGTTTAAACTTGATCGTTTTAGTTGAAAAGTCATTTCCTTGATTGAAAATTTAACTATTCTTCTATTTTTGTATTATTTCATGTATTTTGTTAAAAATCCTTTTTTTTCTTTAAAAATTTATATTTATATTGAAAAATTAATTTTTTCCGTTAAAAATTCGTTTTTTTTTTCATTGAAATTTAATTTTTTTAACTGAAAATTTAACTCTTCTGTTTTTTGTTGAAAATTTAACTTTTTCAGTTGAAAATTCGACTATTTAGTTGAAAATTCATTTTGTTTTCTTGAAAATTAATTTTCTTAACTGAAAAGTTAAATATTCTATTAAAAGTTGAAACATTATCGTTTTAGTTAAAAACTCAACGTTTTTGGTGAAAATTCGTGTATTCTGTTAAAAATTCGTATTTTTTGATGAAAAAGTATTCTCATTATTTAAAACTTCATCTTTTTAGTTGAAAATTAATTTCCTTGATTGAAAATTTAACTATTCATGTATTTTTGTATTATTTCATGTATTTTGTTAAAAATCCTTTTTTTTCTTTAAAAATTTATATTTATATTGAAAAATTAATTTTTTCCGTTAAAAATTCGTCTTTCTAAATTGAAATTTAATTTTTTTAACTGAAAATTTAAGCATTCAGTTTTTTGTTGAAAATTAAACTTTTTTAGTTGAAAATTCCACTATTTAGTTGAAAATGTATGTATTTTGTGCAAAATTTTTCTTCTATCTATACAAATTTAATCTTCTTGGTTGAAACTTTAACGGTTTAACAGGTTTTTTTTCAGCTAATTGTTTTTTAAGGTTTTCCTCTAATTTTTCTTGTTTTAATTTTTCCTGTTTTTCAATTCTCTCTTCTCTTTCAATTTTCTTAAGTTTTTTTTCTTCTTCTTCTATCCATTTATCAGCTGTTATTTACTGAAGGTAAATATTGAACAGCACGTTTTCGCTTTGAAGGCTGTTTTTTTAGGCCACACAATTACTCCATCCATAATTTCATCTGAAGACTTTCGACGTATCGTTAGAGTGTTATAATTACATGCATTTTCTTTGTTAGCGGTAGAAACTGCATCAGGTTCGATTACTTCAATAATAACAGGTGATGATTGGATAATTTCATCACTCTATTTTTTACAAAATTAACTAAGAATGTCTTTCCAATGACTTTTTGTATATAATTCTCTGCAAATTTCAAAGATTTATTCATTATTTAAACAATTTGCATAAAAAAATGAAGAGTTGGGCTATTTTTTAAAGAATAGGCTCAATTTGTTTCCAGAATTAATGAAGAATGTATTTCTAATCACTCTTTTTTACGATACTTCACACATTTACACATTTACAGAGTTTGGCTGTTTTTCAAGGAATAGGCACAATTTGCTTACGGAGTTAACTAAGAATAACTTTCCAAGGACTCTTTTATATGTTGCTTTGTAAATTTCGAAGATTTATTAATTATTTACACAATTTTATAAACCAATTACGAATGTGGCTATTTTTCAATAAATAGACTCAATTTTTTACAAAATTAACTAAGGATATGTTTCCGATGACTTTTGTTCATAATGCTCTGCAAATTTCCCAGATTTATCAATTGTTTATACAATTTTCATGAACAAATTAGAAGTTTGGCTATTTTTTGAAGAATAGGTTCAATTTGTTTTAGATATCAACAAAGAAAGTATTTTCAATATCTCTTTTCTACGATACATTGCACATTCACATTAATTATTAATTATTCCCACAATTTTCATAAAGATATCCAGAGCTTGGCTATTTTCAACGAATAAGGTAAATTTTTTTATAGAATTGACCAAGAATATTTTTCCGTTTACTTTTTTCTATGAGGCTAAGAAAAGTATTTTTCATGACTCTCTTATATGTTGCTTATGTACATTTACAAGAATGATTGATTATTTAAACAATTTCCACAAACAAATTCAGATTTTGTCTATTTTTGACGAATTGGCTCAATTTGTTTACAGAACAAAAAAGAATGTATTCATAATGAGTCTTTCCTACTTTACTTTGCTAATTTACAATAATTATTAATTATTTCAACAATTCTCATAAAGATATTCAAAGTTTGGATATTTTTCAACAAATAGGCACAATTTGTTTACGGAATAAATAAAGAATGTTTTTCAAACAACTCTTTCCTATGATGCTTTGGAAATTTACAATAATTATTAATAGGGCCATCCACTATTTTTTGTTATTTTTGCATATTAAAATATATGCTCTAAAATCACTAATAATACCAGCATAGTGTGAAAAAAACTTTTTTCGAAATTATATTTGAAACAGAAAAATATGCCAAAAACTGGAAAACGTACATGGAAAAAATTTATCCGTAAAAAAGTCACGAACTAGTAGCTAGGTCTCGGATATGAGAAAAATTCATCGGATATTTATGTATTTTCGTATATAACATGCGAACTTTGAGAAAGATTGACGAACTCGATGTGAGAATTCTAAAATGGTTCATCACTTTTTTTTTACGTGAATAATTACAAAAATATTACCAGTGATTGGGAAAAGATTCTCAGAGCACTCACGAGCTTGCCCGACAAATCTGGGAACTCGAAACTAAGTTCGCCTGTACGTGGCTCACACACACACTCTCCCAAACGCGCGGCGCGTGTGTGCGCTCGTATGTGTGCCTCGAGCTCGTCGGATGAGTGGCTAGAAATTTTATAATACCTATTTCGTTTGGCCTTGATGGCCGCGCGTGTTTACGCACTCCTGGTTTATGTTTAGAAACTTGTGAGTCAGCAGTCTTTGAGGGTTCGAATCTTCTGAGTTGCGAATTTATAAATTAATATAAAATTAAATCGCACAAATAAAATTTTTCCTCTTTATATTTCAGTCTGAAATTTTCAGGAACTATTCGTAGGAAATTCGAACTGTTCGTAAGAAACTTCGAGATTTATCCATATATTTCTCATAGAAATAAGGATGTAATGTTTCATTTTTTATCTCGTATCCGAGACCTAGCTACAAGTTCGTGACTTCTTCACGGATAAATTTTTTCCGTGTATGCACCACATGTGGCCATGGCATGATCAAAAGTAGCACGTGTATACTTTTGCTGTACCAGTTGTGGCCATGGGCTTTTTTATTAATATTTTAAGTTATTATCAGCAAATTCATGTTTTTTAACTTACTATTAAGTTTTTTAAGTAGTATATAATATAAATATTTAAAGAAGATTATGATTTTCAATAAATATCAGTAATTTATTCATCGGGCTGTTCTGCAGATTCTTATAAGAAATAATTAAAATTGCCGAGGTACAACACGCGTCCACATATGTTTTCAATAATTTCTTGAACTATACTTCTAACGTCCTATAAAAAAGAGTTCACAGCGTTGCCAACATATCAAAAAACCTTATAAATATACTACATAATTTCAGCCACGCTGAAAAAACCAGTTCTCGTGAGATCACTGAAGTTAAGCAGCGTTGGACACGGTTAGTACTTGGATGGGTGACCATTCGAGAATACTGTGTGCTGTTGGCATATTATGGGTGTGGTGAGCCCAAACTTGTAGTTATTTATAACTACAAGAAAACTATCCACCTAGAAACACTACCCGAATCGGGTAGTGTCACGCCTACCCTGAAAGGGAAATGGCTTAATGGTATACACATATAATGGTATACTTATAAATCTGAAAGTGGCCACAAACGGTACATCTACCCTATGTGGTTGAAAATTAACTTTGTCATAGTTAAATATTCATGTATTTAAAAAAATGTCTCTTTTTAAGTGAGAAATTCATCTTTTTGGTTCTATTTGGGTCAATTTCCCTCAAAGTGTAAATTTTGTACGTGTAAGCCCCCTGGTTTCCAAAAATCGAGTAACCTCAATAATTGACCAATAGGAATGCTTCCTGTATTGGTACTTTATAAAATCATTACGAGTAGCAGCAGTTTGATGCCCCCTTTGGTACAGACGTCTTTCTCTGTTAATCCTCTCATTAGCTCTTCGACCACTATTTTTGATGTCACACCTCCGGGTCTTAACCAAACGTCATCTGATAATTCCAATTTAAGATAATGACGAGTAGGACATATTATTGCTTGATCTCTCTTACCAAAGTAAAATTATATCATAGACCTAATTAACCTACATAATCCAGGTATTATTGGGATCTGAAATCATGACGTCACATCCCACAGTGGGGTGAAATCGGAAAACGAGATTCAAAATAACATTTAGAACGCAATTATGCACCGATTTAAGATTTTTTTTTTTTTAATTCAGGACTAAATTTTTCAGAAAATGGTGAGAGCAGATTTTTTATTTTTTTGTTTATATAATTGTTATGTTAATGCAAACAGCGAAAAAAATGTCGATTTTTTTAATTTCATTTTTTATCTTCTAGACAAAATTTTTCTTATACTTCTCGTCCCTTGTTTTTGATGCACAGGGGTATGAAAAAGATAAAAAAATTGTTAACTTGCCAAGTTAATTGTTATAAACAAATTGTATTAACAATCAATATTAGGGGTTATTCGTCTTCAAGGTATATTTCTGCTCTGAAATCGCTTGCCTTCATCGTTAGGATGATACGTGGCTATTGAAATTTAATATTGAATGTTATTTGTTTATTTTATAAACAAATTATATAAACAAATGCACATTTTGGGCGATTTTCAGCGAAAATAAACCGTTTTTTTTTCTGACCTTGCTAATATTATATTGCCAATAATGTTTTCGGAAAATTTTGTTACCACCCATCAATATTTGTTTACTTTATAAACAAATTATATAAACAAATGTACATTTTGGGCGATTTTAAGCGAAAAAAGGTCGTTTTATCTCCTGACCTTGCTGAAATTATATTGCCAATGATGTTTTCTGAAAAAATTTCGCTATTCATTAATATTTTCTTATTTTATAAACAAATTATATAAATAAATTCACATATAAGGAGTTTTTAAGCGAAAAAATTCCTTTTTTTCTTCTGATCTTGTTGCAGTTATATGACCAATGATGTTCTATCGAAAAATGTTGGCAAGCACCGCTAATCGTTTATTTTATAAATAAATTATATAAACAAATGTACATTGCAGATATTTATAGGCAGAAAGAAATCGTTTTTCTTTTATTATTGTTTAAACTATATTGACAATGAATTGTCTAGATGAAATATTGTCAGACCTCACTATTTGTTTATTTTAAAAACAAATTAGGTAAACGCCTAAAATGTTCATTTTTTGTATAATTTGTTTATAAAATAAACAAATATTAATGCATATCAATTTTTTTTAGTAACCATCATTGAAAATATAATTTCAGCAAGGTCAGAGGAAAAAAACAAATTCTTTTTGCTTAAAAACTCCTCAAATGCGCATTTTTTTATATAATTTGTTTAGAAAATGAACAAATATTGATGGGTGGCAAAGTTTTTTTCAGAAAACGTCATTAGCAATATAATTTCAGCAAGGTCAGAAGAAAGATCGATTTCTTTTTGCTTAAAAACGCTCCAAATGTGCATTTGTTTATATAATTTGTTTATTACATAAACAAATATTGATGGGTGGCAAAATTTTTTTGGAAAAATATCATGGGCAATATACTTTCAGCAAGGTCGAAAAAAACGATTTCTTTCGCTTGAAAACACCCAAAATGTGCATTTGTTTATATAATTTGCTTATGAAATAAAAAAATATTGATGAGTGGCAACAATTTTTTCAGAAAACATTAAATGCGAAATTAATTGATAGAAACCAATGATAAAATCTTAATTATTTTTGCTTGACAGTTCATTGTTTTCAGTAGAAAAGTCTACTAATAAATTTTTGGTTATGAATTCTTATATCCTTTTTTGGTATGAAAGTGAATTATTTTGTCGAAAATTTAACAATTTTGTTCAAAAGTCACACTTCTTGGTTGAAAATTTCACTGTTTTGTTGATAATTCGCCTTTTTGGCTTAAAATTCAACAATTCAATAGAAAATTCAACTATTTGGTTACAAATTTATGTATTTTGTTAAAAATTCATTTTTTTACTGAAAATTTAACTATTTTGTTCAAAACTAAACTCATTGGTTAAAAAATTACTTTTTTGTTGATAATTCAACTGTTTTGTGGAAAATTCACCATTTTGGCTTGAAAATTCAACAATTTGGTATTTTTTTGAAAATTCGTTTTTGGTTTGTAAAATCCAACTGTTGTTTATTTTAAATTAAAACTTATTTTATGAAGTATCAACTATTACATGTTTCGTTGAAAATTCTTCTTTTTAGGTTGAAAATTTAACTCCTTGGATGAAAGTTGAACTACTTTCTTAAAAGTTAATTTTTTTTTAAGATTCATAGTTTCAGTTGGAAATTCATATTTCTAAATTAAAAAGTAATTTTTTTAACTGAAAATTCAATTGTATTGTAGAAAATTCGTTTTTTTTTCATTCAAAAATAATTCTCTTAAATGAAAATTTAACCATTACATTTTTGGTTAGAATTGGTGTTTTTAGTAAAAATTGCAATTATTCAGTTAGAAAATTTTGAAATGAAACAAATATAAACTAAAAAATATTTGAATAAAATTTGGACTAACATCACATTCATTGTTCAAACTATTTAGTTGAAAATTTATGGGATTTTTCGGAAAATTCGTCTTTTCAATAGAAAATAAATCTTTATGGTTGAAAATTCAACTATTTGGTTACAAATTTATGTATTTTGTTGAAATTTCGTCTTTTCTGGTAGAAAATTAATCTTCTTGTTTGAAAATTCAACTATTTGATTAGGAACGTATGTCTTTTGTTAGGAATTCAACTTCTTAAAATAAGCTATTATTTAATAAATATACGCATTATTATTATATTTATCACCTTGAATTACGAATTTCGTAATTTGTGATATGGATGTTTGTTAACTTAATTAATAAAACTTCAGAAAAAACCACAAATTTTTAGCACTTATCTAAGATAAGATGATTATAAACAATAATAAATTGTTTGAACAACTATTTTTGCTAACTTGCATTATTTATCACTTCACTACGTAAAAGGTGGTAAAAAGTTTATTATTCACATCACTCTAATTGAAAATTGGACAAAAAGTGTAAACTTAAAAAAAAAACTGCAATTGAATATTGAACGAAAAGTGGAATTTTTTTGAAAAAAACGCGACTTTCTAACTCTATTCTAAGAGCAAATTGCTGAAACCAATAATAAATTGTTTAAACCATCAATTTAAACATCCAATTATCAGTATAAAGTAGTATTTTATGTATTAGAAACAATCTATGTAATGTTTTCGTGAAAAATGTTTTTTTTTTTAATTATTTAAGGAGAGGGTTGAACATGGCTAGGTAGTCGTACTTTAGAAACTGAATTTAAAATATATTATAAAGGAATATGAATTAGGTTTTTTTTTTTTAATTTCAGACCCTCTCATAACGTACAAAAACGTGGCTTCCTTGAAAAGTGGACAATTTTCTATTTGTAAGTGTATACCTTAATTGAGCATAAAATGAGATTTTACTTAAAATAATATAAATGATTGATATACGGAACATAACTTAATTTTAGTTTATGTGTTCTATAATAACGACGATAATAATAATTCATCATTTGGATATAAATTTGGTATAATGACTTATTTCAAGTTGTTCCTCACATGTGTTATTATATTAAAGTAAAAGAAAATAGTAGCATATCCAGTTAGAAAATCATTATTTTTTAAAGATATTATATGTCTATTGAAGATAAGAAGGAAAAAACGCTTTTTTCAACTTTATGAGACCCAAATACACGAATCCAAACTTGTCTTCTGGTGCTACTTAAATTTCTTATTGATTATATTGCTTTAAACTGAAAGAAATATTAATATAATAATAATTTTTATTATAAAATCCAAATGGATCATCCTATAGATGAAAACTCGTGATTTTATGGAGCAAGTTTTCGTGTTAGCTGAGTCTCCACTTAAAATTAAAACCAACAGAAGTAAAAAAGTAGATTTCTCATTTTATCGATCGCCGATAATTATTTCGATTTATTTATTTTTACTATTACTTTCAATGTAAGTTGTTATTAAAGATATTATATCTTTGGTTGTTATTACTGACTTTCCTAATACACGACGTAAAATAAAATGTATTTCAGTAATTTTTCTACATTTCTAATCCAGTCGCATGTGTTCTTCTTTATCACGATATGCGCGTTATATTTCGGCCGATATTATTGTATGTACTATATTCTACTCGATTAGATTAGGCGAATGAAAAAATGGTCTCAGTTCGTGGTGCCACCGCAGTGATATATTATAAAGTACAATCTTTCTTAATTCTGAAACTTGAACAAATATAAATGAAACATTATTTGAATTTTTTAATGAAACTTATAGTTCCATGCTTCTCATTTTTTGAACTGATTGATTATTTATTTTTTTATGTGTTTGTTACGTTGTGAAATGACTATATATGAATTAAATTTTCAAAACAAAAAACATATATATATATACTGTAAAAATTACTTGAATGTTTCAATGAAAATAATTGTTTAATGCTTTATATATTGTCAACTGATTAATTTATTAATAACTGATCCTATTAAAACTTACATTTTCTGGAATTAATTCAAAAGGTTATTGATCATTCAAATTTTCAGAAATGAGAGTTCAAATTTGAAAAAAAAAATATAAAGTAAAAATTATTTGCATATCTCAATGAAAATTGTAGATTAATGCTTAAATGAGTATCTGAATTCAATTTTCAAAATTATATCTAAATACTATGTTTACATTCTTTCGAAAATTAGTGTAAAAAGTTATTAATAATTCAAATTTCCAGAAATGAAATTTCATGTTTAAAAGAATATAAAGTAAAAATTATTTGAATGCTTGGATGGAAATAATAGTTTCCTTCTTTTTATGTTGTACACAGTTTAATTAATACAAATATTAATATTAATTAATACAAATTATAGTTGAATTCTTCTTATTTTGTAAACTGATTTTTTAATTATTAGCTGATTAATTTTCTCCACAATCGTAAATTACATAAAGATTGAACTTTAATTTGTTTCAATTAAGTGACATAAATCGATTATTTATTTTTAAGTTATGTAATTGAATATTGGTGATAATTTTTATAATAGAAGTTTATTTATATTTGTAATACCCGTATTCCAGTTACATAATTTTTTCAATGTTTTTGATCTTGTGAAATGAGTATGTGAATTAAAATTTCAAAGTTATGTGTACATACGTTTTAATTTTTTTGGAATTAGTTTAAAAGTTTATTAATAATTCAGATTTTCAGAAAAATTCAAGGTAAAAATTATTTCAATGATTCAATGAAGATAATTATGTAATGATTTTCATGTCCTGAAATGATTATTTAATTATTAGCTGATTACCTTTTTTTAGAATAATAAATCACATAGAGATTGAATTTTAAAGTCTTTCAATTATTATCAATTCAAATTTTCAGAAATGCAATTTAAAATTTTAAAAAAATATATAAATTGAAAATTATTTGAATATTTTAATGAAAATAATATTAAACATTATTTTATTATTAATTTTTTCAATTATCATTATACATATAATTATGAATTGATTCTATTAATAATTAAATCTTCTGGAATTATTTAAAAAGCTTATTATTCAATGAAATATTCATAAAAGAACGTTAAAATCTAAAAACATATAAAGTGCAAATTATTTCAATCTTTCCATGACAATAATAGTTTGATGTTTTTATGTTGTAAACAGTTTAATTAATTATCAGTCAATTCATTTTGTTAAAAATTTTGAATTAAATAAAGATTGAATTAAGTTTGTTTCTCAATGAAGTAACATAAATTGATTATTTACTTTGAGGTTATGTGATTAAATGTGGGCTATTATTTTTATAATAAAAGTTTGATTTTTCTTTAGAATACCTCCATTACAATTATATAATCCTTTTCATTGTCTTTGATGTTGTTATAGAAGTATCTTTATTGAAATTTTATGCCAACGGCCATACCACGCTGAAAAACCCAGTTCTCGTCAGATCACTGAAGTTAAGCAGCGTTGGACGCGGTTTGTACTTGGATGGGTGACCATTCGAGAATACTGCGTGCTGTTGGCCCGTCGTGGGTCTGGTGAGCCCACACTTGTAGTTATTTATAACTACAAGAAAACTATCCACCTAGAAACACTACCCGAATCTACCCTGAAAGGGAAATGGCTTAATGGTATACATACATACATACATACATATGTGCAGATATTTTAATTTTGTGTGATTTATTTTGAAAGGTTATTAATAAATTAAATGTATAGAAATGCAATTTCAATTTTAAAGAAGAACACTGTTAGAAAAATCTCTACTAAATTTAGTATACATGTAATGGAAGTAAGAATGCATAACATGAAATTAAATTTAGTATACCAGCGTACAGTAAATTTAGTATATTCATACTGAATTTAGTATACACGTATATGAAATTTAGTATACGCGTGTAATAAATTCAGTATAAATATACTAAATTTACTGTACGCTGGTATACTAAATTTAATTTCATGTTGTGCATTTTTGCTTCCACTACATTATACTAAATTTAGTAGAGATTTTTCTAACAGTGAATATAATGTAAAAATTATTTGCATGTTTTAATGAAAATAATTGTTTAATGCTTGTTATGTTGTCAAATAATTATTGAATTATTGACTTATTCTATTAAAACTCACATTATCTGGAATTAGTTTAAAAGGTTATTAATAAATCAAATTTTCATAAATAAAAGTTCAAATTTGAGAAAAAATTATGTAAAAATTATTTGAAAGTTTTGATGAAAATTATAGTGTATAGATTATTATTTTGTGAAATGATTAATTAATTATTAGCTGATTAATTTTGTTCACGATATTAAATGAAATAAAGATTAAAATTTAGTTTTGTTCTAAATTAAGTAAAATGAATTGATTATTTACTTGAAGGTTATATAATTAAATATTGGATATAATCTGTATAATAGAAGTTAATTTATATTTAAAATAGTCCCATTCCAGTTACATAAATGTCTAATTGTTGCTGAGGTTGCGAAATGAGTATCTGAATTCAATTTTCAAAATTATATGTACATATGTTTTCATTTTTTCTGAAATTATTTTAAAAGGTAGTTCAAACTTAATAAGTGTATAGTACATATAATAATATCGGTCGAAATATAACGCGCATATCGTGATAAAGAAGGACACATTCGACTGGATTAGAAATGTAGAAAAATTGCTGAAATACATTTTATTTTAGGCCGTGTATTGAGAAAGTCAGTCATGACAACCAAAGATATAATATATTTAATAACAACTTACATTGAAAGTAATAGTAAAAATAAATAATATAATGATCGGCGATCGATAAAATGAGAAATCTACTTTTTTACTTCTGTTGGTTTTAATTTTCATATAGAGGTCACCCTAAGTGGCGACTAAGCTAACACGAAAACTTCCTCCATAAAATTACGAGTTTTCATATATAGGAGGATAGGTATTAATTTCTTAATGATTTAGCGATGTATATTGATGCTTACATTTACAAAAATGGCTGTGAAAGTACCCGCAAATGTCATTGTACAAAAATTATGTTTTTTCCAAAATATTTAATGACATAACTTGCACTTGAAATCTTCAAATTATATCTCGACATTTACTATTATAAATAGTAATGGTAAATTCTACGTTAAATGGATTCACTGAATACATTTTTTGAGAATATAATTTCAGTAAGAATTTGATTGGTCAAGAAATTTGAACGCATAAATAGTGATTCGAAAATTGAGCAATGGAGAAAAATGAATACAAAAAGTTAGCGCGCGCTTGCGCGCGCACGTGATAGTCTCGTGTATAGTAAAACCTGTAATACGACGAATGCGACCCCGTTATTTAGCACTACATTTGGCCACCAGTTGGCGTATCGTTGTATTTCAGATCCCAATAGCTATCTCCGAGTAGTGGCTCCATAGAGAAATTCCCAGTTCGGCGGAGTCGATTAATGGCTTTAATGTGATACGAACGGGCCAAAGAGCCTTGTTCCTCGTAGAGGGTGAGGCGTACTTATCTATATAAGGGACGACCTGCGGTTCGACTTGTTGGTCGATGATTCGATGCCTCTCAGGGGGTGTTTGACAGAGGATATCCCTGTAGACATCTGGGCAATGATAATAATAATTATTATTATTATACCATTAGGCTATTTCCCTTTGGGGGTAAGCGTGACAAACTCGGCGAGGAAGGGAGTAATCTGGGGAAGAGGGTATAGATTTTCAGATTGATCCATAACAACCTTATCATCTGCGAATGCTAACCCACGTACCCTCACTGTCTCGAGATCGACACCTTCTTCGTCGAAGAGGGCCGTTCTTAGACACTTATCCATAAATATAATAAATAGCCATGAGGACATAACGCATCCTTTTTTCACGCCTTGCATAATATCGAACCAGTCGCTCAGTTTCCCATTAACCCTTACACTCGCTTTGCCACCAGTATATATTGCTTTCATTCCTTGTAGGAGCCATCCACTGACTCCGTACTAGGGTGGCCAACAACTTTTTTTAGCGAATTTTCATGAATAACGCCCGGAAGTTTGTTTGAATACACACAAAAATAAATCCATTTTTCAAAATAATATTTAGAGGTGGCGCAAGCTCCATGAAATTTAACACGTATTTCCCATAAGAAAAAAAGATGTTTTTGTACATTTTATTCAGATTCTTCAATATTAACTGAATCGAGTTGACATTCAACATTTCTCTTCACAATTATCCATAGAATGCGAATACAATATTACTTTTCAAATACCACCCCCATAAGTCTGTTTTATAGGGTCCCAAAAAAACGCCATAAGTGAAAAAATGGGTTTTGCGAGTTTTTGGCGCTAATTATGATTTTTTTGCGTTTTTTTAAATGTAAATTGTTTCTAATGCATTAAATACTACTTCATACTGATAATTAGATGTTTATATAAATTGTTTAAACAATTTATTATTGTTTTTAGTAATTTTCTCTAAGAATGGAGAAGTTGCGGGTTTTTCAGAAAATTTCCACTTTTTGTCCAATTTTCAATGAGAGAGTTAACAAACATAATTTTTTAAACAATTTATTGTCATTGTTAATAATAGTTTCTTAGAATAATTCTAGAAAATTGCAGTTTTTCTGAAATTTTCAACTATTTGTTGACTTTTCACTTGGAGTGAGTTAAATAATTAATTAAATTTAACAAAATTATTTGTTCGAACAATTTATTATTGTTTTTAATAATATTTGAATAATGCTAGAAAGTTGCGGTTTTTTCTGAAATTTACAACTATTTGTCTACTTTTCACGTAGTGTGAGTTAATAATTCATTCTATTCAGAAAAAATTATTATTCAAACAAATTATTATTGTTTATAACTATCTTCTTTATTATTTCAATGTAGTTGCGGTTTCTTCTGAAATGTTTAACTTTCTACCCACATTTTACTAAGTAGAATAATGAATAATGCAACCTAAAGGATATAGTTGTTTAAACAACTTATAATTGTTTATAACTATCTTCTGTTAGATAAGTGCTGGAAAGTTGCGGTTTTTTCTGAACTGTGAACGAGCAGTTTTCCCCTACTTGGGCAGGCCTGATCTACACCAGCAGCCATACCATTTTTTGAGTTCTTAATTATATCCCTGACCTCAGAGGCACAGGATCTCTCAATTAAGTTTTCTAACGCATCGTGTTCTATATCGCAGTTGTGGTGCCCTATAGCTTCATATCCTAATAATTCATTTAAAAAAGTCTCCCAAAGCGTCTAGTGTTCCCTCTGTATCATAAAGCATTTCACCCTTACTATTTCTCATGCTGTCTAACTCTGTACTTTTACCTCCCTTCATATTGATCATTGCCAATTTATAAAACAGTTTCTTGCTTCCTTCAAAATCATTTTGCATTTTCTTCTCTTCTTTTGTTCTGATTTCATAATTACTTTCTTTCACTAGTAGTTTAACTTTCCGCTTTTTGCGTCTGTAATCATTTTCTATTCTATGTCTTTACTCATCGCTAATGCCTGTGATTTCCAACCTTCTTTCATGTGTTTTTCTCTTTTTTTGGGCGGCTGTCTGAATTTCATCATTCCACCATTCGTTAAAAATTAACATAAAATTCTCCTTCGAACTTGAAAGTTCAACAATTAGAGGTACTTTTTTTTTATTTTTTGACAGAAAATTATTTATTTGCAGAAAATGGGTTCTTTTATTGGTGGGAAAATTCATAATTTTAGTTGAGAATTCATCTCCTTGATTAAAACTTCAACTCTTTGGTTGAAAATTTAACTCATGGTTGGAAAATTGAACTATTTTGTTGAAAATTCGTTTTTTTCGGTTGAAATATCAACTCTTATATTTTTCATTGAGAATGTGTCTTTCTGTTGAAAATTCAATTGAAATAAAATATGATTATTTAATGACCTAAATTTTCAAATATACTTTTTACATTCTCATCCAGAGAAGGTATCAGATTTGTGTAAAATGTGACCCCCCCGGTTTTTGTCAAATGTCTACGTTTTGAGACACCCTGAGGCCAAAAAACAGGTTTTTACGAATGTGTCTGTCTGTTTGTCTGTCTGTTAGTCTGTCTGTAGATTTTTAGTTTGTTAGCACGATAACTTTCTAAAGAATTGACCTATGGGATTAGGCTTTGGTATACTCTTCAAGTGTCCTAAAATGAAGGTTAAGTTCGTTAGCCAGCCATTTTGAATGAAAATTCAAAAAGTGAGCACATTTTGAAAATGTTTGTGAACACTTTTTTTTAATATTTAAAAATGCTGTGGACAGATAATAATAGTACTAGAAAAGGCGAACAAAATATTTTTACGACATTTTTCGATAAAATGAAAATTTTCAGAGTTACAGAATTTTTAAAATCCAAAAGAAGAAACGAAAATTAACATTTTCAGCCAAATAACGCACAATACGAAAAAAAAGTCAGGACAAAAAAATGTTTCTTTTTGCACGCCCTGCAAGATTATCATAACGACTTTTTGAATTTTCTTGAAAAATCGAAAACTCACATTTTTATTGCACAAAAAATAATGAAAAATCCAACAATTTAATTTTACGGTCAAACTAGGCAAGATACGACAAATGATGATGAAAAAAAATTGTGCACTCAAAAAAGATCTACATATAGGATGTGTAGTTTTTGTTTTATTTGTAAAAATAACATTAACAGTGAAAAAATCTGCCCGAAAAGTGGGCACATTCTCATCAAAACTTTGTTTATTTAATTTATTTTTCATCTCGTATGTGGGTTTTCAAAACATTCTTTTATGTTCTCAGTACTATCTGTAACGATTAAAACAATAAAATAACTATCATTAATGCTCATGGTACTTGAGAATTTGTATTTTTAAATTCTCATCCAGAGAAGGTATTAGATTTGTGTAAAATTTG
>CAKNYM010048176.1:0-12411 GCA_932195095.1 Andricus curvator | reverse complement strand
TTAGTTGAAACTTCATCTTATTGGTTGAAAATTCTTTTCTTTGATTGCAAATTTAACTACATTCTTATCAATTCTGTTTTTATGAGAAATTTATTTTTTTAACTGAAAATTATACAATTCCATTTTTGGTTGAAATTTTTTTTTAGTTAAACATTCATGTATTTTATTTAAAAATTGTCTGTGATGGTAAAAAATTCATCTTCCTGGTCGAAAATTCACGTATTTTGTTAAAAAAATTTCTTTTTTTTATAGAAATTTAATCTTCTTGTTTGAAAATTCATCCTTTTTATATAAATTCAACTGCTTTTGGTTTAAAATTTAGAGTATTATATTTCTTGTGGAGAATTTATGTTTTTTTGGTTACAAATTCCACTTTTTGGTTGAAAACTCATGTATTTAATTTTTCAAACTGAAAATTCAGCCACTCCGTCCTTTTTTGAAAATTTACCTTTTTTAGTTGAAAATTCTACTATGTAGTCGAAAATGTATGTATTTTATTGAAAATTCGACTTTTTTATAGAAATTAAATGATGCGTGGTGAAAATTTATATGGTTCGAACTACTTTACATACAAAAAATTTTAAGTTATAATTACAAATCGTCCAGATTGTTACATTTACGATTTGAAATTGTTTGTAAGAAATTAAAATCGTTTATCGGCAAATCTATTAAATTTAAATAGATTGAAAGCTGAAATCGATTTTCCACTTTTCCACTTTTCCAATTTCCTTTTCTTTCTTCAATTCCCTGTACTCGACCTCATTTCTTTCTTTATTGACATCGAATCCAGTATCGGAATTAATATCACTTCTCTAGAAAATTGTTGTTATATCAGCCGGAAATGCTTTAAAATGTGTGAAAAGAAATTTAATTTTTTTTAATGCTCTAGCAGGAAATTAAGCAGTAGTTATTAACAGGATTAACAGGTATTTTCCATAAAAAAATACTTTTTTTGTAAATTTTGGGCACAATCGTGTCAATTTTAGAGGTATTGGAATACAAATCCAAAATTACTTTTTGAATTTCTTCTAATGCATAAAATAATACTTTCTACTGATAACCAGATGATTAAACAAATTTTTTAAACAATTTATTATTGTTTATACCAATTTTCTCTTAAAACAAAGGTGGAAAGGGATGGAATAATTTTCCCGAAATTTCAAAAATCTGAATGTGGAAAAATACGAAAACTGAAATTTCAAAATCCCAAACGTGAAAAATTCCAAAACAGAAATTTCCGGTAAATTTAAAATTCGCGAAATTTAGAATTCCCTGAAGAAAACAAAAACTACCGAAAAGCTTTATTCTCGAAATTTTAAAAACAAATATTAAAACCAAATCAATTTAAATCAACAAAAATGTTAGTTAAATTATCAAATAAATAGTTCAATTTTTATCCCAATAGTTAAATTTTTATCAAAATAGTTTAATTTGACCCAAAAATATGAATTTTCAACAAAACAGTTAATTTTCAACTAAACTAATTAATTTTCAATAAAAATTAGGATTAATTTTGAACCAAATAATTGCATTTTCAATGAAAAAGGATGAATTTTCTATCAAGAAGATTAAATTTCTACCAGAAAAGGCGAATTTTCCACAAAATACATACATTTTTAACCAAGCTGTTGAATTTTCAATTAGAAAATATCAATTTTCAACCAAAAATAGAATAATTATATATTTAGTTAAAAAAATCGATTCTCAATAAAAAATAAACGAATTTCAACAAAATAGGTAAACTTTTTAATAAATAGTAACAATTTTATCCAAATAGTTGAATTTTTACCAAAATAGTTTAGTTTCAACCAAAAATATAAATTTTCAACAAAAAAGTTGATTTTCAACTAAATGCTTCAATTTTCAATTAAAATGATAAATCATAATAATTCAAAGAAAAAGAATTTGAATATAAAATAAGAAACGGCTGAATTCAACTAGAAAAGATGAATTTTCAATCAAAATTCGAATAGTAACATATTTAGTTTAAAAAAATTGATTATCACCTAAAAAAGAAACAAATTGCAACAAAATAGGTAAATTTTCAACTACAGAGATGAATTTTCAAATAAAATTATGAATCTTAAAAAAAGGGAGTTGAACCTACAACTAAAAAAGCTAAATTTTCAAGAATAATTGAATTTTTAACTAAAAAAGATACATTTTTTGACCAGAAATAAAATTGTTCAATTTGATTAAAAAAATGCATTTTCAACAAAATAATTTAATTTTCAACAAAATAGTTGGATTTTCTTATTGGGTTCTATTAATTTAGCTCGCATTTAAGGAAAATTCGCCCCCCCCCCTCTCTCAAATTGGAGAATTAGTTTATGAACAGCCCCTTACTGCTAATACTGCAATAATATTAATAGTAATAAATTATTAAATTATATTATATTAATTAATAGTAATTAAAGTCTTTTAATTAGAATTTTATATTCTAATGTACAATAGCACTTTTCTAAGGGCACATTTTCCTTCTGGAACAAGCGCAAGAAAAATTAAACGCGGTTTCCCCTCACGCAGCCGAACTACTGCAATATTTACCATAATTCACAAATATTTATGAATTATTAATGTAGAATTTAAAAAGAGCAACCGTTGAAACGATCGTGTTTGAATTTCAATGCACACTGCACATGCAATTTAATGTACGTGTATAGGAAAAATTTTTAATTCATGTGTAAAAAGTCAGTCAGATTTTTCTAACAGTATGATTGTTTTAATGAGTTTTCAAGGACCAAGTGAGGCAGAACGGGCGATCCCGATTTGATCGCCGTCTACCTGTTTGCTTTATCCCCACTACCCATCTTCCCCTCACGCAGCTGAGGGACCTCCTGGCTGCTGCCGCCGACACTTGCCAGCAGGGGTTTTTTGTACTTCATTAGGAATAAAATACGAAATGTAACAAATTTTTATTCAGCCATTAGTAATTTAGAAATATTTTTTTGAAATTGACTTGTCGGATGCAATAACCAGCCCGACGCTCAAAAACGCGTAAAAGTATTGTCCAATCGTCTTAAATAAAGAAAATTTTCAAAATCGAAAAATCAATTTTTTCAAAACTTATAATTCTAGATAATAAGGAAGTGAAACTTTTTCCTCTCATATTTTTTTGTTGCCAGAAGTTTATTTTTAATGATAAAAACGAAATATTGAAAAAAAGTTTCTCCCTGATTTAATTAAGTTTTAAAACTGAAATCGTTCCCAGCTAACCTGTTACCATCCTGAAAGGTTCCTGAATGATCACATGTTATCAGAGGAATTGTTACTTGTATCTCAGTCTCCTAGCAGGTAACGGCATAATCGCCGTAGTTTACTAGGGAGGCTTGTTTGCAACCGTTCCCTGTCAGACTAGTAACATGGCGGTAACAGCCGGCAGCGATCTTTATTTATACATATACATTTTGGGTCTAACCTCTATAATGTAATTTCTTTTTCGTAAGGGTTCAGCTGATAAATATCTGTTTTTTTATAAAAGCTTTGTTCACATATTATCTCCCTTTTCTGGAACTTATTTATCGTTTAATTATGTTCCTTTCCAACATTTTTGCAAAAATATTCATAATTATAATTCCGAAACGATGTATATTTTGAGGTTAAGCTGTCATTGCACGTTGCGTTTCCAAACATCACTTTGTTACAAGCATGTGATTACAATGGCGGGATAATGTTACCTGCTTCGCTTGTAATTTGTTACTACTTTGAGTGGGAAATATATTGTCACTGGGTGACCAGCATGGAAGTCACCAGTGACTGGTTTTTTTAATCTTGTTACAATTATGTGACTATTCGGACTAGTAACTGTGTTGGCTGGGTTCTAACTCGGCCAAATATTATTGAAATGAGTTCATATTTGTAGGACGTATTCAAGATACTCTAGCAATGCCTAGGGAATCATGAAAAAGTTAAGAATCGCTTATTGCTTAATAATATTTAATTGTAAAATGAGGTCAATCGATAATTGTGTTTTCTTGGTTTCGCCGGTAAAAAGTATCTAGGTAGCTTCGACTTTCAAACAACTTCCAGTGAGTTATTTGTTCAGAAATGTTGAATAAAGTTTTTTTGGAAATCTCATATCGAATCGTTTGAAATTTACTGAGATATGCAGCTTTGGAAAAACTACTCGACGCCTGCCCGCGCTGTTAGCTAATGCGCCGCGAAGACTGCTCTGTCAGGCAGCGTTCTCAAAGTTCAGTCTGCACTCAGAGAAAAGATTGAGTTGATTCAACAAAACAGTTTGTTCAACCTTATTTGTTTGTTGAAACGGAAAAATTTGGTCAGCGCAAATAAACCTTTGGTTATTTTTAAAAAACACAACGAATTAATTTGTTCAGTTCAAAGTAATTATTTATTTGAGCATGTTTATTTGATTCAAGCAAATAAATGTGTTGAGCGGAATATATTAATTATTAGAAAATGATTTGGTTGAAGTAACGAAATAATTTGGTTGATTCTACCAAATACTTTCATTAACTACACTAAACATATCGAAACAGATGATGTCAGCCCACGCCGGTGACCAGTTTCCGCGTCGAAAAGTTTCTCATCGTACATCGCCGTCGTGTCGCGAATTAGTGAAAAAATACGAACAAATGGACACTAACAATGTCCACGTTTTTAAAAAACTCCGTTCTGAAAAAGTATGCAGCACATTTTGAACCTAAGTGCAACCTTTAGTTCGCACTGTTCACACCGGTGCAGGCAATCCAACCTCAAAATTCATAAGTTATGACAGAACCCCACACAAATACGTATGGAAAAAGCCTTTCTGTCAAATTGGGTGAATGTTCGGACTTCTAATGCTGCAAGTGATGCTTTTCAAAAGCTTTTGTCCTAGAATACAATTGTTTAAAAGTCAAGATCTAGATACATTTTGATTGAACGAAACAACCAAAATATTTGTTGAATTAACAAAAAAATTTAGTTGAATTAACCAAAATATTTATTACAATCAACCAAAATATTTATTAAAATCAACCAAACTTTATTAACCAAAAAATTTGGTTAAATCAACCAAACATTTGATTGACCATATAGCAATGTATTTATTTGTTTGATCCAACCAAATTTTTGTTGAATCAACCAAACTTTTTTCTGAGTGTGCGCGGGCAGACGTCGAGAACTTTTTCCAAATCTGAATATCTCAGTAAATTTTAAACGATTCGATATGAGATTTTACAAAAAAACTTCATTCAACCTTGCTGAACAAATCACTCACTGGAAGTGGTTTGAAAGTCGAAGTGACCTAGATACTTTTTACCGGCGAAACCAAGAAAACACAATTATCGATTAACCTCATTTTTGAATATTTGGCCAAGTTAGAACGATTTAAGTTTTAAAACTCAATTAAATCAGGGAGAAACTTTTTTTCAATATTTCGTTTTTATCATTAAAAATAAACTTCTGGAAAAAAAAATTCCAAGAGGAAAAAGTTTCATTTTCTAATTCTCTAGAATTCTGCATTTCCAAAAAATTGATTTTTCGATTTCAAAAATTTTCTTTCTTTGAGAAGATCGGACAATGCTTTTACACGTTTTCGAGCGTCGGGCTGGTTATTGCACCCGGTGGCTCAATTTCTGTCTTAATTTTATCAACCGTGGTGGAAATTTTTTTTTTTTTAAATCAGAAAACTAAAACTATTTTCACATGAATCTACAAATAAGTACAATAAATTACAACCAAAGTTACAAGAAAGTACAACTTTTTTCTATTATTGAGACAAATTTTGTACTTTTTTTGTATCTTTTTGTACATTGTTGTATTTTAATGTAGTTTAATTTTCTACTAGAATTTACGAGTGCAAGAATCTACAGGAATTTATAGGTTTTGCAGCCAAAAAGTTGTTCCTTTCTGACCTAGGATGATAGATATTTAGAATATTGCACTAAGATAATTTTAAATCAACTTGTAGGAATTGAGAAGTAATTTATCTCATCTCTCCGTAGCTTAGTGTGAGAGCACCAGACCGGCAATCTGGAGGACCTGGGTTCGGATCCCAGCGGATCCGAAATCAAATCATTTAACTTTTATTCATGGTACAGTTAAAACATTTGAAAAAATATAAATCGACGCTATCATTATCAATGCTATGAATTGAAGAGTGAATGAAAAAATTTATCAATTTTCAAAATTATAACATTTTTAACAATTTTAAGCTAAAAACATTAATTTATACATTAAAATTTGTTTTGAAACCTTTTAAAATAGTCTTTCAAAAATTTGTTTAAAAAAAAGTCATTAAAAATTTTTCTAGGAATCTAATAATAATTTTATTATCTTGGAACTGGAATTTTTCCTACAATTGTTTGAAAATCTTGCAAAAGTAGTAATAAAGTTCTTTTGAAATTGAAAAAAAAAAGATCGTTAGTTTTTATAGGAATTTTGGTACAAATTTTGTATTCATTTAAAAACTTTCAAAATGCATAAAAAGCGTATAAATTTTGTGTTCAACATCTTCAAAAATCTCCATTGTGTTGTAAATTTTTTGAAATCTTTTCGCGTTTTAATTTATTTTGGAATCTTTCCAAAACTTCCAAATATATTTTAAGCTTACTCGATTATTTTCCAAATTATTAATAGTTCAATTATTATTTATCATTCAACAAATTTTTATTAATCTTTTTAAATATTCTTTTAAAGTTAATTTTTCAAAATAAAAAATTATTTCAAATTTCCCCAGCAAACTTAAGAAATATTCTTATTTTCTTAAAACCTTTAAAGATCCTTAAAACTCTTCAAGATTTCATTTATAAATCTTCAAAGATCTAAATTTATTTTTTTTATTTTTTGAAATATTTTCCAGTTTTGAATTAAGTTTGGATCTTCTCAAAACTGGCAAATATCTTTGAAACTAACTCAAATTTTTTTCAAATTGATAATTGTCCAATTGTTATTTATGCATCAAAATTCAATAATTTCACTTACATATGAAAAATTTGTTAAATAGAACAATTAAAACTGTAAATTTGTATAATTGCTTCTTTCAAATGAAAAGTAAGATATTGCTAATTATTCAAAAAATTGTCTTCCTTAATTAAAAAATTTCAAATTAAATTGCGGTTAAAAATGGAATAGTTTAGATTGAAACAATATTTGAATAGGTTTTGAAATTGAATAAGAGAGTTCAGTTTTTCAAATTTATTATAATAGCAAAAGTTCTTGGTAAAAATCTAATATTTTTTCAAATTGTAGTTTCTTGTAGAAACATAAATTTCTACGATAAACTACCAGTATATGGAACATAATTTCACGTAGTTTCTTAATATTGTATCTTTTGTGAAATCTTGTGATTTTTTGTAAAGATTTGTAATTTTCTATAATAATTTACGTAAAATTAAAAGCGTTGTAATGACGTCAAACACTCAAATTAAAAAATTTTAAATTCTGTAGTTTTCTTTAATACCTTGTAGTTTTTACAACAACGTAAACAAAAATATTAACAAAAAGTTACACAAATTTTTCAGTTGTAGAATATTGTACTTTATTTTTAATCTTTTTACTTTTCTACGAAAAAATACAAGAAAAAAGTAGCAATTTATATTTAACAGTTTTTTTTTATCTTAAATTTTGTACATTTTTGCACAAAAAAGTAAATGTTTTAACAAAATATTACAGTCGTAGGAATATTGCACTTTCTTGTAAAAATTTTTTTCCAGCAGAGAAACATGTCTGGAAGTGTTATGTTCTTAAACGTTTCGTAAAATAATGCTAAATATATGAAAATAAGGTTAAATTTAAGAAAATTAAGTTAAAAATGACCTGCTTTTCCATTACAATTACGGAATTTTCTATAATACATTGTATCTTAAAATTTAAAAAAACTTGTAACTTGCAGGGTTGACAATATTTGATACTTTTTTTTAACGTGCCACTATTTTGCCTTTGTACAGAATATTTGTTGGCCCTAAAAAAGACAGATTATTTGAATGAGCCGTTTTTAGGGCCACCAAATATTTCACACAAAGGAATTTTTTTTTTCTTCAAATATGCAGAAAAATTCAAATTGGTCCTTCTTAGGGCCACCAAATATTTTGCACAAAGACAAAATAGTAGCATTGCTAAAAAAAAGTCAAATACAGTCAATAGTGGCGTGTGTCTAAGCCCTGCAAGTTATAATTTGGAAATTTTCAAATACAAAGTATTATAGAAAATTCCGTAATTGCAACTGAAAATTAGGTAATTTATGACTAAATTTTCCTACATTGACAGAAATTTCAAATTAATAATTCCAAAATTAAAAATTGGTATGTTTCTTATTTTATTTTTCATTATCTACAAAGGATCCCCGCTGACAAAGGGGTCGGCGTCAGCAGTCTAGAGGACCCTCAGCTGCGTGAGGGGAAGTTGGGTAGTGGGGGTAGAGCAAACAGGTAGACGGTGATTAAATAGGCATCGCCCTTTCTGTTTATTCTAGTCCCTTAAGTAAAATATTGCACCAATACATTAAAGCTACTGCAGCTGATTTCAGTAAAATATACTGAAAAATGTTCTGAATGTTTATGACACTTAAAGTTGAACATTTATTTATTTTTTCAATTTTTTCATTTGTAAATTACTAATTGCTAAATTGAAAGTGTTTCATATTCCGTATTTCAGTCCTCTCTAGGTACAAAAGACTCCCTCTGGCCAGGGCGTATGGTCGCAGTTCAGCTGCGTGAGGGTCCCGCGTGGTATATTTGAGTCTTTAGTCGATAATTATAACTTCGGTGATAATGGTACACTCAAGTACCAGTTCATTGAATTTGAAGGGTATTAAATATTATGGATAGGCTACTAAGAAATTGAATTAATTTTCTCACCTTTCTCTTCGATCTGACCATCCTCTGGTCTCTCGTATTTTCTGCCTCCCCGGGTGGTCGTTTGCCCCACACCATGATGGCAATTCTGGTGTACGTGAACATCAGGACCAGAAGTGGTACCAGATATTGCAGCACCAGCAAGGCGATAGAGTAATAATACCTGCAATAATACCTGGATCATCAGAGATAAGGATGACATATTCTATTAAATTTCCGATTTCAATGTTATTGGGATCTGATATCATGACGTCACATCGTCACGTGATAGGCAATACGGAGGCAACAACGGGGTCACTTTACCTCTAATACATGCGATGCGAACACAGAAAAAACAGAAGATAAACTTTACACAGAAAAAATTTATCCGTGAAGAAGTCACGAACTTGTAGCTAGGTCTCGGATACGAGATAAAAAAATGGAACATTACATCCTTATTTCTATGAGAAATATATGGATAAATTTCGAAGTTTCTTACGAACAGTTCGAATTTCCTACGAATAGTTCCTGAAAATTTCAGACTGAAATATAAAGAGGAAAAATTTTATTTGTGCGATTTAATTTTATATTAATTTATAAATTGGCAACTCAGAAGATTCGAACCCTCAAAGACTGCTGACTCACAAAAGTTTCTAAACATAAACCAGGAGTGCGTAAACACGCGCAGCCATCAAGGACAAACAAAATAGGTATTATAAAATTTCTAGTCACTCATCCGACGAGCTCGAGGCACACATACGAGCGCACACACGCACCGCGCGTTTGGGAGAGTGTGTGTGTGAGCCACGTACAGGCGAACTTAGTTTCGAGTTCCCAGATTTGTCGGGCAAGCTCGTGAGTGCTCTGAGAATCTTTTCCCAATCACTCGTAATATTTTTGTAATTATTCACGTAAAAAAAAAGTGATGAACAGTTTTAGAATTTTCACATCGAGTTCGTCAATCTTTCTCAAAGTTCGCAGGTTATTTACGAAAATACATAAATATCCGATGCATTTTTCTCATATCCGAGACCTAGCTACTAGTTCGTGACTTTTTTACGGATAAATTTTTTCCGTGTACATCGATTTCCGTTGAAAGATTCGCTGCAACAAAAATTAACCTTGTCGAATAAACTTTGCACGAAACTGAGATAATTCCGTGTTTTCGAACTGTCTCGGAATAATTTGTCAGCGAAAAAGCGTCTTCTGCTATGTAGTTGACAGCAGTGCAAAGAACAGTGAGGTATGGACGAAATTGGTCTGGAAATCAGGACACCAGATTTTTAAAAACATTGCACTTATTACCATTTCATTTGAAAAATAATTGCACTTATTGCGGACGAATGGTTATACATTTTTCATGACTGTCAATAAAGCACTCGACAACATTCGAAAAAGTCGCCATATTTACTATGATCTTAACCATAATTCACAAGTTATGAGATAGGAATTTCCGTTTTGAAAGTTTCGAGATCCGTCAGTATTGCAGTTTAATATAAAAGCCTCTTTACTTAGTAAAATTTTGAAGCTAAAAGATAATTTCTGAACAACTACAACTCCTATCGACCTTATTTCATGCTTCAAATTTTTATTATCATTCAACAAGTTAATTTTCAAACAGAAAAATCAGGAAAAAATGTTTCTTCTTCATTTTTCGAACATTCAGAAAAATAATTTTTTGCTACGTATGAGGGCACCCTGAATCGTGAAATTTTATTTAAAAAAATGATTAAATAAATATTCATCAAAAATATTGAATGTAAATTGAAAATCTTAATTTTGTACTGTAGATAACATTTTATATTAAGACAATATTGATGGAAATTTAAGTATATTCTATCAGGTATTTCAGGTTGGGAAATCAAAGATGTCTGCAAGCTGAGGGATAAACAATAATACCAATTGCATTGGGATAAAACTTTTTTTTTTCAAAAGTCAGAAAAAAATGGGTTTTCACCATAAGTGTATTTGGACATTATTCTTTATTTTCTAAAAACTATTCAATTAAGTTATAAAGTCCATAACAAATGTGTAATGATTTTATTATTTAATTAAATAGCTTTCTCGAAATGAGAAATAATATCCAAATACACTTATGGTGAAAAATTGGGAAGACTGAAAAATTCTCGAGACCGAAATGAAAAATTCCCGAATGATGAAATTCCCGACAGTTTATGATATTACCGAATTGGAAAATTCCAGACATAAAATTGCCGAATTCCAGAACATCCAAACTAGAAAATTCCCCAATTATAAAATTCCCGAATTTAGACAAATGAAAAAATTTTTTCATGAATATTATTTATTTATTAAAAATACAATAATCAAATATTGTTATCAAAACAAAATTGTAATGTTTGAAGTTTCTAAAATTACTGCTTGAATCTTCAATAACAATTATTGAAAAAATATATTTTTGGATTAAAATTTTTGCTCGACTGAAAAATCCTAAAAAATAAAATTCATGGCTCTGACAAATTCCCGAATTGGGAGTTTTCCGAATAATAGAATGTTCGAATATGTAATAATCTTCGCGAATTGGAAAATTCCCGAATTATAAGATATCCGAACTGCAAAATTCCTGAATTATAAAAATCCCGAAAGAATGGACAAAAATTGTTTTTCCATCAATATTATTTATTTATTAAAAATACAATCATCAAATATTTGTATAAAAAAAAATATTTTTTCCTGATCAAAGTTTCTAAAATTATTGTTTGAATTCAAAATAACAATACTTGAAGACAATTTTCATCCAGAAATATATATTTTTTTCAATTATTGTTATTTCAAAGTTTTTTTCTTCATAAAAATATTTGATTATTATATATGTTTAAATTCGGGAATTTTCTAGTTCGGATATTTTATAATTTGGCCATTTTCTGTCGAGAATTTTTAAATTCGGTAATATTATAAACTGTTGGGAATTATCCATTTCGGTAATATCGTAACCTGTTCGGAAATTTTTTTATCGGGAATTTTCCAATTCGGGAATTTCATTATTTGCGAATTTTATTAATCGGGAATTTTATTACATATTCCAAAATTGTGTTATTCGGGAATTTCCCAATTCTGGAATTTGACAGAGTTGGGAATTTTATTTTCCGGGACTTTTCAGTCCTCCAAATTTTTATTTCAAATATTGTTATTTTAAATTCAAACAAGAATTTTAGAAACTTTAAACATTAAACATTTTCTTAAATAGAAATAGTTGATTATTGTATTCTTAATAAATAAATAAATAATATTCATTTGAAAAAAATTAATTATTTAAATTCGGGAATTTTCTAATTCAGATATATTTTAATTCGGCAACTTTCTGTCGTAAATTTTCAAATTCGGTAATATTATTAACTGTTCGGGAATTTTATTAATCGCGAATTTTCCAGCTCGGAAATTTTACAGTGTCGAGAATTTTATTTTCGGGATTTTTCAGTCGGACTGAAAAATCATTTTTGTACAAGCTGTAAAAAAAAAACTTTTGGCTGTAAAAATTTTCGCCAGGGTGCATGTCTTACTGTATATTCAAAATCGAGTAGTTAATTTGAAACGCTCAGAGCAAAAGCGAACGAAAAAAAAAACGTACCTAGAAGCGAAGTAAAAACGCGCGAGAGCAAAAGCGACCTAAAAATTG
>CAKNYM010048175.1:22754-73643 GCA_932195095.1 Andricus curvator | reverse complement strand
CTTTTAACGCAAAATTTCACGCAGAATCCGAATTTCAACAAGTGAAACTTTCATCTTCCTTTTTTAATGAGTTTTTCTTGCATGATACGGAGAGGATACGATGTGGATACTGTGAGGATACGCTGTAGCGTATCCGCTCCGTTCGTTCGGTCCGCCAGGGGAAACGCAGAAATCAGACCTATTTTAGCCCCAGTAATAAGCTTTAGTCCGGATAGACTCCTCATGAGAAACGATAATTCAATAAACTTTATCTCTGCCGATTGTGTTTTAACAAGTAACGTCAATAGGGATTTGCTGGATTTTAAAGCTATAAATGTACAAGATTTAAAGAACCAGAAACCACAATTACACGAAATCGTATCAGTCCCGTATAAGAAGTTTCAGATCTTTAATCTTGTGGTTAAATCGACTTTTGATGAAAAAACTCTCTTAATTAACATTGAAAGATCAATAAAAACCTTGAAACAGGGCTTACAAGATCGTGGAATCCGAACCTTTAGCATCGCTAAGTCTGGCAATGCCCTAAATTCTATTCCCTGGTCTTACATAGAGAATTCGCTGAGAATTAATTTTGTTAAAGAAAATTTCAGCATAACAGTTTGCAATGGTGATATTCGAAGCCCCCCCCCCCCCCAGAATCCGAGCGCGCGGCCATTGTGAAGGAACATCACGATTCCGTAGTGGGTGGTCATAAAGGCGAGAATAAAACCTACGATCTAATTCGCTCAATGTTTTACTGGGAGAATATGAAGACCGATATTCACGAATACATTAGGCGATGCGATTCATGTCAGAAAAAAAACTAGTTCGCGTCAAGACGAAGCTGCCTATGGTCATTACGGAGATCCCCTACCTGTTACTGATAAAGGCAACGAATACATGCTTACGTGGCAAGACCTCCATCAACGTTCAATAAACTCTTCATCTAATTGTCCCTAAAAACTCTAAAGGTTAAGAACATAGTATGTATAATTGTATATATATGTAATATTGTAATTAGAATATTTATAAAAGGTGTTTTATGTAAACACCTTGCGTGCGAGATCCGAAAGATTACGTTTATATTTTAGGAAATGTGTGCGACTAGAAATTTAGTTAGAAAATATATATTGCGATTGTAAACTTTATTAGATTTCGTGAGCTGAAGCTAAACCCTAGGATTAAAAAGCAGATGTTTGAAGAAATTGTATATTCGACGATTCCGAGAGGCCTTTTATCGCCAAATTCAGAAAACCGAACCTTTCTGCTTTAGAATTTTAGAAGCAACCAATGAATTAGAATCGCTGAATTTATATCTTTACTGCCGTTTTCCTCAGTTTTATATTTTGCCCAGTTAAGCCTTTATTACGGTATAAGAACCTTCGAGAGAGAGAGAGAGAGAGAGAGTTTGAAGACAAAGGTCTTTCGAATTTTAACCGACCCAGGTATTTCAGACTATGTCGCCAGGACTCCCAGCGAACGCGGAAATTGCAAGTCCACGTGGACTAGATGCGCACGCAATCTCTACGCCTCTTAGGGTCTGACAGCCCTCGTAACTCGGATCCCATTGGCCAAGAAAATTGAAGGTGGGAAAAGTTGGGGGTGCGTAAGCGAACGCTTTTCCGCCAGTCTCAGAAAATTGCAGCAGATTGATTTGTACCTCGCTACCGAGCAGAGATCGATATTTTTGTATTTGTCATCCGTACCCTTTTTACTTGTGTTTCGAATAAACAGTATTCTTAGTGAATTTAAATTTGTTGTAGTCAAATTTAACGACCTTTCCCGCCTAAAATAATCCAGAGATGTTACACAGCGTACTACGTGCCGCCATCTATGGAATTTTGGACGTAATCAGCTTTGTCTGCCCGACGCAAACTAACATCTTAGCTATTATATTTTAAAGAGTCTTATTTTCAAAGTCTTAGAATCTGCAAACAATTAAACATTACAATTGTTTTTTCTTTTAAAAATAAACTTGAGAACACTTTGTTACTATCCGCCAAAGATAAAATTCCTAACTTTGAGAAAACTAATCTCATCTACGGAATAAAATGTTTAAATTGTGGAATATTGTATGTAGGGCAAACAAAGACCTTTAAAAACTAGGATCTCTGAACATAGAACTACACAAAACAGAAAACAAAAAAAGACTGCTTTATGTAAGCATTCGACAGACTTTAATCACAAATTTGATTTCAACAACAAAAATGTATAAGTGTTTGATTAAGAAAATGATTATCACAGAAGAAACATACTAGAAATGTATCATATTGTGAGAAATAGAAGTACTGTGAATTTTAGATCAGACACTGAACATTTAAACATAATATATCCTGACGTTATAGAATCATTTGGTAAACTTTCCTAAAATATCACTTTACAAAATAAAACTTTCATCATTTTCAACTGGTCATCTTGACGTTATAAAGTAAATGACAAAATTGCATTAATTTCACATTGTAAGATAAAACTTTCATAAATTTCAAACTTACCTGTATAATTGCATAGCTTTCAAAATGGTAATTAATACTCTCAATCAGTTCCTAAACTCCATTCTTGGAGCAGACCACAATCTTGTGGTCTGCATACATTTTTGATGTTTTTTGAACACTTTTATTATAATTTTTGACTAAACAACATTTTTATTTAAACTATGGATCACTGAAGTATTCAAAAATAATATGGATACAATACCCTTTAAGATTCGATAGCCATATTTTCATTTTAATATTAGAATGTTCTAAAACTCTGAGTAAGTATCTGATCTTACTATTTTTTCACAATACCTACATTTCCGTATATATAAAAATGTCAATTCATACCATTTTTACATTGTTAAAACCCTAACTTATTATTACAGATAATTCTTCACATGTACATTTTGAACTTTTAACATTATGGAACTTTGATAACACAAGAGAAACGTTTAAGGCGCTTCGTCAGGCTTGATTTTTAGCGCATTTATTCGTTTTGACATGAATCCCGCTAAACGGATGAATTGTTCGATGCAATATTTGAACCACATAATCTCAAGGTCATAGTGCCGAACAAGTCAGTCTCTTTTTTTTTGAACAATGGTCTTGTTTTTGTTTTTTTCTTATTAATCGAAAATCTGCTTTATTTATGCGCCTGTAAACGAGCAATCCGCCACCGAGAAAATACCCCCGTTGAACCGAAAACAGGCGCTCCGAATTTGAAAGGAAATTTATCCTAATTCACCGTGAACTTTTTGGAGGATGCCTAACCCCAGGGGGGCGGCCCTAACTCATCCGTCCTTTCCATTGTTACGGTGTGACACGATTGGAGCCGCTTGAACGAAATTGATAATTATTCAAATATGCAGAAATTGAATTTTTATATGCTGCATTAGCTTCTTTACATAATTACGAGACGATTAAAAAAAGGTATAAAAAAATCGGTTCACCCGTTCAATTTCTGTTGGGAGTTTTGGTAATGTTGCATTTTATTCGAGATTGCCTCGACGCGGTTAGTACTTGGATGGGTGACCATTCAAGAATACTGAGTGCTGTTGGCACATCGTGGGTGTGGTGAGCCCACACTTGTAGTTATTTATAACTACAAGAAAACTATCCACCTAGAAACACTACCCGAATCGGGTAGTGTCACGCCCACCCTGAAAGGGAAATGGCTTAATGGTATACATACATACCTTCAATATTGAGAATATTTACCGATTTTCCAAATCCTTTTTTTATTTTTTGTTTCAAATTATATCGTTTTCAAATTTTATCAGCTAATTAAAATTTCATCGATCCGTGTTTTGCGCAATTTTAGATATTGTAACAGTATTCATTGTCGATGGGTGATTTACTTTGGTCTTCATGGAAGGCAAAACCAGAGTCAAGGAGATCAGATAATTGCACATCGGAGTAATGAAGTAATTACTCATTTCATCATTAGTCAATTCATTATTGCTTCTTCATAGATGGAGATTTGTAATTACCTACATTTTCGAATATACCTTTTTGACATGTCCGGATGTGTGTGTGTGTGTGTTACTTTTTTCTGTTCACCATATCTCGTTAAGTAAAAGAGCTATGATCATGAAATTTTGATGAAGTGTAGCTCGGACTGATATCCACGTCTGATATGTACTTTATACTTTCATAACAAGATATCTTGAATTATTTTTTTGAACAATCACTTTTTTTTGTTGAAACTAGACGGCAAGCAAACTTGCTTCAAAACCGTGCCGTCGCTGACTCGAATTCGACGCAGTCGGCGTGGCGGCGTATCGGCGCGCCGACCTATTAGGAGTTAAAGTAAACCGATTTTAATTAATATCTTATGCTGGAAATGGATCATTTATTCCTTCTTATTTTTATATTTTCCAAGCTGTATGTCAAAATAAAATACTAAACTAGACCGTCACGTCACACAGTGGGGAAAAAAGTGTCTTCTTTGGTCCAAAATAACGTACAGCCCACAATTATTGACTGTTCTTGAAGAAGAAGAATTTAACAAAAAGCTGATAAGATTTCCAAGAGTGTTGTCGTGTTTTCTTCTATATTCGTTTTTTTCTATATCAATTATTTTTATTCACAAACTTTATGATAATTGTAGAAAAACTCATAATTTGATGATTAATCTCTTCATTTTTTGAAACAAATTTAATAAAAATGCATCATTGGGGCATCTGTCGGCGGAAAAAATCTGCGAAACTTAAACTAAATGGACTGAGATTGAAAAAAAGTGTTAATGAATTTACCATGAAGTTCACAATTAGAATGACTAACATAAAAAAAACACAATTTTTCCATTGACAGATGCCCGAATAATTCAATTGATTAATAAATTTGTTTTAAAAAAAAAAACATTAAACTCATCAACCAATTATAAATTTTGATATATCAACTACTACATTTTTATTTTCAGAATTCATCTTCGTTTTCATGAACATTTGCTTACTTACTTCAAAGATTCATGTATTCCCGTTGAAGATTCATTATTTTAGTTGAAAATTTGTCACTTTGTTTGAAAATGTGACTACTTTTTTTATGAGTTTTCTTTTTTCTGTTGAGTTTTTTTTTACTTGAAAATGTTACTATCCCAGTCACATATTTCATCATTTGAGTTGAAAATTCATCTCTTCGGTTTGACTTTTTCAAATGAAAATGTAACTATTCAATTTTTGGTTCACAATTTATCTTCTATAGTTCAAAATTTGTATTTTAATAGAAAAAATAATTCATTGGTTACAAATTGATGTCTTTCAGTTCGAAGGTAAACTATTTGATTAGAAATTTGCCTCTTCTATTTGACAATTGATCATTGTAGTTGAAAATTCATCACTTTCTTTGAAAATGTGACTTGCTTTTTAAATCACTTTTTGGTTTGACATTTTCTTTTTCACTGAAAATGTAAGTATCGCCGTTGCGGCGCAACGGCGCGCCGCCTTCTTCGCTCCTCGGCGGCGGCTGGACGGCGCACAGCGGGCTGAATGGTGAATTTACTATTCAAAATCACCCACAGCCTACAATTCTTAACCGATTTTCAATTTTTTTTCAGAAGTGATCAGTGATAGTTGCACAAGAGCTTCCATGGATTATATTTTTTAATTATTGTCATTTTCTACTTTTTGTATAAATAAAGAAAGAGAGAAAACGAGACATTTTTTAATTATTATTTTTTATCTTCAAATCAATGACTTCATTAATCCCATTCTCGACGAGAATGAATGTCGCAGTATCCAAAGAATATAAATAATTCACAGGATATTGAATGTAATTGTTCTAAACAAATTATATTAAAAAAATGTCAACATATTGCAAATTTTGCTTGCAAAGTATATTTGTAAGTTTAAATTGCTTAATTTTATCAACTGGGTCATGTTTGATCATGAAAATTTGTTTACCAGTATATTTTGTTTATTTTATAAACAAATTATGTAAAGAAATGCATAGTTTAGGCGCTGTTTGGCAGAAAGTAATCGTTTTTTTTCTTAGCCCTTTCAAATTATATGGCTGATATTATTGAGTGATTAGGATGCAAATAATATGATTAGATATTATTTGTTTTTCTCATGAAGAAAGTTTATGAACAAATGCATAGTTTGACCATTTATAGATAGAAAGTGATCGCTTGTCATTATTGCCTTCAATTGATAGCACTCGAAATGTTTTTTTATGTTCTACAAAAATAAGCTTCAAAAATAATTTCAGGATCCATTTCAAATTCATTTTTGCTCCACTTTAATAAATGGTCAAATTATGCATTTGTTTATTACATTTTTTTATGAAATAAACAAATAATATGGATTGACAATTTTTTGTCACTAAATATCAGCACTCATGTAATTTTAAGACGATTACTAAGAAAAACGGTCACTTTCTGTCTCTAAATGCCCAAACTGTGCATTTGTTTATAGAAACAAAAAACAAATATTATCGATTGACAATTCTTCATCACTAAACATCACTACTTTTGTAATTTGAAGAGAAACTATTACTCTCTGTCTATAAACGACCAAACTATGCATTTCTTCATAAAATTTGTTTATAAAAAAAAAATATATGGATTGACAATTCCTTGTTACTGCATATCACCACTTATGTAAGTTGAAGACGTGTAGAAAGAAAAACGAACACTTTCTATCTCTAAATGGTGAAAAGATGCATTTCCTTATAAAATTTGTTTATAACAAAAACCAATAATATCGATTGAAAGTCTTCGTCAATAAACATCACCACTTGCGTTACTTGAAGATGATTGTAAAAAAAAGTATTACTTTCTGTCCATAAATGACCAAACTATGCATTTGTTTATAAAATATGTTTATAAAATAAACAAATAATATGGAATGACCAATCTTAATCACTACATATTACTACATATTTGTTTATAAAACAAACAAATTATACCATACAACAAATTTTCATGATCAAAGATGATCGTGTTGATAAAATCAAGCAATTTCAAGTTAAAAATATACTTTGCAAGCAAAATTTGCAATATGTTTACATTTTGTTAATATAATTTGTTTATAACAATTAGATTCGATGAATCGAATTGAATATTCAATGAATTGATTAATCATCCTTGACTCTGGTTTTGTCTTTCGATAAAGACCAAAGTAAATCACCCACCGACAATGAATACTGTTACAATATCTAAAATATATTGAAGGTAATCTCGAATATAATGCAACATTACCAAAACTCCCAACAGATATTGAACGGGTGAACCGATTTTTTTATATCTTTTTTTAATCGTCTCGTAATTATGTAAAGAAGCGAATGCAGCATATAAAAATTCAATTTCTGAATATTTTAATAATTAGCAATTTCGTTCAAGCTGCTACAAGCGTGTCACACCGTAACAATGGAAAGGACGGATGAGTTACGGCCGCCCCTGGGGTGAAGCATCCTCCAAAAAGTTCACGGTGAATTAGGAGAAATTCCTTTCAAATTCGGAGCGCCTGTTTTCGGTTCAACGGGGGTACTTTCCCGGTGGCGGATTGCTCTTTTACAGGCGCATAAATAAAGCAGATTTTTGATTAATAAGAAAAAAACAAGACCATTTTTAAAAAAAAAGAGACTGACCTGTTGGGCACTATGCCCTTGAGATTACGTGGTTCAAATATTGCATCGAACAATTCATCCGTTTAGCGGGATTCATGTCAAAACGAATACATGGGCTAAAAATCAAGCCTGACGAAGCGCCTTAACATGCGGTATGCCTCATATTCTTATAAAATCTTTAAACTAGAATAGCTCAGATGTTGATTTATGTTCTATCTCTGTATTTTCAGTTCTGATTAGGTCGTGATTCACGGCGAAATGCATCAACATTATCTGAACTTAACTTGGTTTTATTATTTAAACCTAAATTTCTGGACCTAAGGCCACAACAAAGCCCTCTTTATGTATCTATTATTTAATCCAAAATTAAAAAAAAAAGTTATGTAATGTATTGTCATTCAATCAATAAATTTACAATGCGATCTAATTATTAATTCAAAATTTAAAGCTTTTTCGGGTTTCAATGAAAAATATTGTACGTTTTTGCGATGACTGGGGGTTTGACGGTCTCCCTGGACGAGGCTATGGTAATGGGATAGGTCAATCAGTCCCCAAAAAAGAAGAGACGCATCAACGGTTCCCTGAAAATCAGAATGAAGAGGCAAGCGCAGCAGGCTAGTAGAGTAGCTGTGGAAGCTGGAACGCCGGGAGCTACAGGGCCGACATCCAGCACTGAGGCCCAGAAGAGAGGTAGGGGCTCAGAGGACACCCCACCTACAGGACTGCTATAATGGCCTTGAATGGAACAACGACCACGGCGCTATTAGTATGAGAATGCTTCGAGGTACTAAACATGCTAGCGATGGATAACCGAGTCACTCTGCTATGGATCCCTGGACACAGCGGTATCAAGGGCAATAAGATATCGGATAGGCTAGCCAAGCTAGCAACAAGGAGAAATTTTACTGGACCCGAGCCAGTTGTAGGTATTTCCAGCATGTCAGTCACTGAAGAAACCCACAGTTGGCTGGCTGAGGAACATCAGAATGAGTGGGATTTGGTCTCTGGTTGCAGACAGGCCAAAACACTCTTGGGCTCAAAGCTTAACTCTAACCGAGCAAGGGAAATACTCAAGCTCGGGAGGAACGAAATCAAAGTCCTAACAGAAATGTATATAGGACATGGGAACCTAAGATATCACAGACATAAGATAGGGCTTGCAGAAAGTCCCCTCTGTCGTCTGTGCGGAAAGGATAATGAGACATCTACTCATATCCTTTGTCACTGCCCTGCGGTTGCAGGGAAACGCCTAAAACTTACAGGCAATTTTTGCATTTGTGAGTCAGAGATATCAGCCAACAGCGTGGCTGTGGTCCTCTCGCATGGAGAGGGCTCTGGGGTCATGCTTAGGCTCACAAGGGGACGCAACGGGATTACCCAAGCGTCAGGGGCTGTTACGGTCTCAACCCAGAACTAATAATAATAATAAGTAATGTATTGTCATTCAATCAATAAATTTACAATGCGATCTAATTATTAATTTTTTATTTCATCTAGTATTAACATGTATACTTATATTGAGAATATTAGATAGCACACTTTATATAAAATTATAATAAATTTAAAATTTAAAGCTTTTTCGGGTTTCAATGAAAAATATTGTACGTTTTTGCGATGACGGTTGTTTTGTCAAATAGAATGCTATGTCCTGTTTCGATATGATGATCAGCTAGTGCTGATTGCGTGAAATGTTTTAGCCTGACTTTACTCTCATTTTCAATTACACGTTGGCTCACCGCCCTCCCCGTTTCTCCAATATAGACTTTTCCACAAGAACAAGGGATTTTATACACTCCCGGATCACTGAGAGGTGCCTTTTTATCTTTAGGGTTGTTTAGAAGTTTTCCTATTATCGCAGGTGGTTTAAATATGGTCTGGATATTGTGTCTGTTGACAATTCTTCCTATTTGTTCTGTGATACCTTGAATGTAGGGTAGGATGGTGGTCGTTTTTCCCTCTCTTTCTTTAGTAGGTGGTGTTGATTTGTTTCTTTGAGTGTATTTACTTATTGCTTTATCAATTTTTTTGTTTGTGTAATCGTTTTGTATTAGGATTTGTTTAACATTCTGTAGTTCCTTTTGTAAGTTATCTTCATCTGTTCTGGAGACAGCTCTGTATACAAGGGAGTTGATTACCGATTTCTTTTGAGATGGGTGGTGGTGGGAGGAGGAATGTAGGTATCTGTTTGTATGGGTGGGTTTTCTGTAAACTTCATGTCCTAATGTGTTATCAGATCTTTTGTAAACTAGTACGTCCAAGAAAGGAAATTTTCCGTTTCGTTCAATTTCCATGGTGAACTGGATATTAGGGTGTAATTAATTGATGAAATCGAAAAACTTCTGCAGTTCATCTAGTCCATGTCTCCAGAAGACAAAAGTGTCGTCAAGGTAATGGCACCGAATTTCCGGTTTATGCTTGGATTTGTTAAAGATTTTAGTTTCTAGATTTTGCATAAAGATATTGGCTATTACGGGTGAGATTGGAGATCCCATTGCTGCTCCTGAGGTTTGTTCGTAGAAATTGGTTATTGGAAGAGAAGTAGGTATTAGTGAGACAGTTTTCTATCAAAGGTGTAAGATTGGAGGGGAAGTTTGCAAAGGATTTCATAATATCGATTGTATCAGAGATTGGTACTTTCGTAAAGAGAGATACTACATCGAAACTTACGAAGATGTCTTGGGGTTGAATGTGAATCTGTTGTATCTTTCTGATGAAGTCAAACGAGTTTTGGACGTGTGTGATAGAGTTTCCTGAGAAAGGATTCAGTTCTTTGGCAAGAAAGCGTGCTAGGTTGTAAGTTGGTAAGTTTATTGCGCTGACGATCGGTCTGAGTGGAATGTTGTTTTTATGGATTTTTGGGAGTCCGTAAAGTTTTGGAGAGATGGCATTAGTAAGTATTAATTGAGATATTGTTTCGCTGTCAAGTTTTGAGTCTTTTAGAAGGGTTTTTGTTTTGCTGACTATTGTTTTTGTGGGGTCTTATTTAAGTTTTTTATATGTATCGTCAGTTAAAAGGTCCATGATTTGGTCTCCATTATTCATTATTACTGTTGTATTGCCTTTATCTTCGGGTAATATTATGATGTCTTCATTCCGATTGAGTTCTTTGATTGCTGTTTTTTCTTGTTTTGTTAAGTTTGAGGAGGGAAGTTTGGCTTAGCGTAAGATGTTGGCCGTCCTACGCCGTATGTCATTCGCTTTTGCGGGTGGAAGGGTATATATTGTGGATTCCAAATTACTGATGATTTCTTCTTTCGGGATTTTTGAGGAAGCTACTGAAAAATTATGTCCTTTAGATAAGGCTGAAATCATTGCATTGCTGAGAGGATGGTTAGAGAGGTTTTTTACTGTATTAGGTAATGGTGCGTGCCTTAGTGGAAGTAATTTGTCAAATTTTATTTTTTGTTTTTGAGTGGCAAGATCTTTAATCCGTTGGGATTGGTCACATGATATGCGGTCCAACGTAGATCAAATGTCAAATCTGAGAGTGTGTGATAGGAAAAGGTGAAGTTTTAATAGTTTTTTGGAGGTAGTGTGCAAGACTTTCCCAAATAGTTTTTCAACTGTAAGAGTTTTGGGACGATGTTATTGTCCCTACACCGTTTTGAGAAAGTTAAAGATGTTATTAGCTTAGCTTGAGAAGACCTGTGCTTACTAAAAGTGTTAGTTTTAGTAAGACAACTCTCACCGTAGAGTTCTTTAATAATAGATTTAATGCTTTCCGGATGATTCATTATAATAAATTTAAAATTTAAAGCTTTTTCGGGTTTCAATCGTGTGCAAAACTACGAATCTTGCCGACGTTTCGTGAACATTGCAATTCACTTCTTCAGGGCTGAGCTGACACTGAACTTTCAGGTTATGTTGTCCCTGGCGGACCGTCTGAACGCTAGCGCTACGCTTCAGCATGACCATAAAGTAACCCTGATGTAATCTTAAAGTAATCTCGAATTATAATGAATAAAAGAAACAAAATGAATATGTAAATTGTTGCAATTATAATTATACGTTAAAAATTACGTTAGAAGGTAATACCGTAATTGCAATAAGATTATTTTTTAGCGTTAGAAATTGAAACTAGCTGTGAATTCGATCTCGAGTGTTTCCACTCTGTTTGTATTTATAATTATATGGTGCTCATTTCACGAGCACTTTGCTTCCCGTTAGCAAATGTATTTGCTTCCTCATAGAGGAAGCATTAGTTATTTTGTTCAATAATAGATAAACCAAAGTCTTAATTTTGATCAATTTAAAAATAGAAATTTACAAAAAATACAAAATTACAAAATAATATAAAAAATTTTTTGAATACAAAGACAAATCAGACAAATCAAATTTTGTATTCGAAATGATGATTTTTCGAACTAGAAAAGGGAAGGGAAAAGTTCTGTCGCAGAAATATTCAAATATTATGAATGAGTATAACTTCCTTAATCTTCAATAAAGTGTATTAATATTATAGATCAATCGATTTGCCTCGAATCAAGGAATATTTTCCGTTGTTGCATCAATTTTGAATTATGTTAGTGAAAAAAGTTTTACTATAAAAAACCGTGTTTTCAAATATTATGCATTACCATAGCTTCCTTACTCTTCAATAAAATGTATAAATGCTAAAGGGTCAATCGATTCGTCTTGAATCAACACACCTTTTCTATTCTCGCGTCAACTTTAAATTATGAGAATGAAAAAATTTTTACTATAAAAAACCGTATTTTCAAATATTATGCATTACCATAGCTTCCTTACTCTGCAATGAAATATATTAATATTATAGGTCAATCGATTCGACTCAAATCAACACATATTTTCTGTTCTTGCATCAACTTTGAATTATGTTAATGAAAAAAGTTTTACTATAAAAAACCGATTTGCAAAACATATAAATTACCATAACTTCCCTACGCTTTAATAAAATATATTAATATTATAGGTCAATCGATTCGTCTCGAACCAAGGAATCTTTTATCGTCGGGAAAATAAGCCCTCCAAATTTCATCAATTTATCTGCAACCGTTTTCAAGTTATCGTGTTCACAAAAAAGTGTGACATCCGCACATCCACACACATATCCACACACACACATCCGGACAATTGCTTGGAACATTGTATTAGACATTTCTAAATTGGGGAAGGTTCAATTAAATGAATTTAAAATTTTTGGAAAATTTTACCATTACAAAGCTTCCTGTATGAGGAAGCAAAAACATAGTGGCTGTCATTGAAGGTCTGCTAGAGGTGACTTCAAGCTCATCTACTCAAATAGGCTCAGATGCGCTTAAAGTAGCCTTTGGCAGACTTCAGTGACAGCCACTATGTTTTTTTAATTTCTAACGCTAAAAAATAAACTTATTGCAATTACGGCATTACCTTCTAACGTAAATTTTAACGTATGATTATAATTGCAACAATTTATATATTTATTTTGTTTCTTTCATTCATCATAATTCGAGATTACTTTAAGATTACTCCAGAGTTATTTTCTGGTTACGCTGTCTAGGGATGTTCGATTCCGATTCGATTCTCCAAAAAATCGATTCTTGTAAAAAAAAATCGATTTTTTACACCCGATTCTTTGCTATTCGATTCTTTAGAGAATCGATTCTTTACCCTGAGAATCGAAAAGTCGATTTTTAAAAAAAATTATTATTATTTATTACAAGGGAACTGACAAATTAAGTTCTACGTAGGTTCGATATATCGTGATATCGCCTGCAGAAAGAGAGAGAGGTATGAACGGTAACAAGGGATGCCAGACGTGGCGTCAAACGTTGATGCTGGTTTCTTTAAAAATAACAGCAAAACGTTTTTTCGAGTAATTTTAAGGTTAGAAAATTGACAAGATTTGTTGTACAATTTAAATTTGCGATATTTTGTTTAAACAGAATACATAATATTGTTCAATTTACTCAAATTAAGCTTGAACATTAAAGGCTTTTTTTATCTAACAAATATTGACATCTTTGTTTTCAATTATTTCCCAACTGATTTTTTAGTAAATTCTAATACTATATATTATTATATATATTATTATTACTATTATTATTATTAATACTTATTAATACTTGTTGTTAAAAACAGTTATTTTTAAGCATTAATTTATTGTAGATCAATTCTTGCAAAAAAATCGATTCTTTATGATTCGATTCAGAATCGATTCTAGAATCGATTTTTCTAAGAGAATCGAACATCCCTAACGCTGTCGCGTAATGCTTGCGTTCAGCCGGTCCACCAGGGATTCTTATATGTATTCTCGACGATGCCTGTGATTGGCCCGAGCGCCCCATGGTGGGGACTGGTCGAACTTGATTGGCCAATCAAGTCAATCGCAGGCATCGTAGAGAATACATATAAGAACAACATAACCTGAAACTTCAGTTTCAGGTCAGCCTTGAAGAAGTGAATTGTAATGTTCACGAAACGTCGGCAAGATTAGTAGTTTTGAACACGATTGAAACCCGAAAAAGCTTTAAATTTTTAATTTATTGTAATGAGTCATCTTGAAAGCATTAAATTTATTTATATAAAATTATTTTTAAACTTACCAAGAGGTGATTATATTTTTTTTGAAAGTTACTTCTGAAGGGCTGAAAAATCATCTCCATAAAAAATCTCGGCTGGTATGTCGGACGCATAAAAAAATGTCCAAGCTCATTGTGTTTCCCTTGACATGTTAGGCAAATCGGTATTAGGTCCAATGCCATCTAGATTGGCTCCCCCAACTCTAATAGGTTTCAAAAATGTTTACCTCTCCACAAAAGTGGGAAGAACTCAGCGAAAAAAATCGATAATAAACAAGACTAATTTTATTGAAGACGTGAAGCGGTAAATGTTAAAAAACAGGGTCTACGGACCTACTTTTTCGTTCGTGGACTTTAAATTGTCACATCTTTGTGAAAAGTAATGGAAACGGGTTAACAAAAATCGGGTATCTTTCTGAAAACTTTAATAATTCATAGTCGAAAAGGAAATTCTAAAATGTTAATAATTTTAGACTACAAAATGATTTATATAGGAACAGGCTATCTCAGCTCCCAATAACAATGGAACTATGGTTTTAAGCTTGAAACTTATAAAAAAATCTACAAATTCAATTATTCAACAAACAAAGTTGTAAAATTAATATGAAAAGTTTTATTAACGAATTGGCATTTTTTTCTGCGCCGGAGGATAAAGGGAGTAATCACTACTCTCAGCAGGACCCTGGGTATCAGTGTTACGATGGACTCTGGAGGCTGCTATTCAGCCCTTTCTACCAGATATCTGGGTGCTCAAGAAAATGTGAAAAAAACGTCAACGGCATAGAAGATGGGCCTTCATCTTATTTTCGAAACTGTAGTAATACAATTTTCAGAAACATAAATGAACATATTGTCACTTCATCGCGATTAACGATAGATTACAATTTTTTTGTATATCATGCATCCAATTACAATTTATTAATTACATTTTTCGACATTTTTTATCGTTTAAAAAATATGAGAACAAAAAAATTGTTTAAAAAATTTAATTTTGTTTAAACATCTACGAGAATTCATAATAAACAAATGAGTACTTGAAAATATTAAAATTTGTCGAAAATTTAGAGAGATAAAATGTTTCTCCTGCTTTTTTTAGGTAAAATATATAATTGAAGAAATAAGTATTATATAAATAATTGTAAAATTATTTCAACAAATTACTTTATTGTTATCATTGATTAAATAACTCATAAAGTCTGCAAAATACGTTCATTTCGCGAGTTAACTGAAAAAAAAACAAATATCTAAACAAATTAAAATTGTTTAAACAATTGAATATTAGTTGACAACTGACTGGGTATTCTCAAATTACCGATAACTGATTATTTTTTTTTTTTAACTTTTAAAAATCGTCAATAAACCGCAATATTACGTAAAATTCAAATTTGTCACTTACGGGGTTTTCTTTTGGGACCCATAAGAGTGACTTGAAATTATTCAACCTAAAAATGTGTGATTGATTCTTATTCTATGACGTGTTCTGAAGAATACACTGAAACACGGAATTATTTTTAACATATTATCGCATTTAAATATTAGATTTACAAAAAGCTGACTTTTCCCATGTTAAATCAATGGGAAACTTCATGGTTTATGCGCCACCCCTAAATATTAACCGATTTCGCTCAACTTTGAAGATGTTTTTTTGGAAATTCCACCAACCCGGGGGGGGGGGGGTGAGAGTAATGAAATGCGAAAAGTAAAAAATAAGGGCCACCCTAATATATAATTAAATTTTTCTCATAAGGACAACCGATGATCAAGACGATTAGCTTAACAGAATATTCCGGGTATAAACGTCGCAACTCCCTTATAAGATCTTTATACCTCTCTTTCTTTTCTTTCGCCTTGGCTGTGACGTTTTTGTCAGCTGGTGCCAAAAATTCGATAACGAACATGGTTCGTTTCTCGAAGTCAAGGAGAACTATGTCAGACCTCGAGTACGCAACAGAAACAATTGTCGAGAATATGAAGTTCAAGTATATGCGGCACTTCTCATTTTCGACAATTGACTCCATTTCCCTAGGAGTGTTTAGCGGAGCGGTATTTGGGCTAATGCCGTAAGAGTGACAGAGATGGTAATAAAGCACACTTAGTGCTGCATTGTGCCTTGGGATGAAGGTCGTTCCCGCATGAGTTGGACAACTAGATAGTATGTGTCCTAGATGCTCGGGGTGTGCATGATACGCTCAGCAGCTATCATCGGGAATGTCGTGTCTCAAAATATGGCGATGGTATGCTAGAGCGGAAATGACACCGTCTTGACATGCCAAAATGAAACCCTCCGTACCCGACTTCAATCCGGGTGATTTAAGGGAAGCATACATCAGCTCATACGACATCGACTGATCTTCCACATTTCTGTGGAAGATGCCGTGCATCCTCTTGTTGAGGAGCTGTTCGCGGAAGTTTTTCTCCTGTGTTCTCTGAATCCGGGCCTTTAGGTGTGAGTATTCAAGATGGATAGGATTTGATGCATTTTGCTCACACCTGATATTGAAGTCAAGGCCGAGTGTTTCAGCAGACTCCTCCGCTGCTTTGTACAGAAACGCCCCTTTGCCCACTTCTTCGTGTTCCCTGAGCATTTTAAGAAGAGGGTCTTGTCCATTTGCGACTATATGTGCTGTACCCAGAATAATCCTGTTGTGAAGACATTCAAGATTTAGTATTCCGCGACCATCTAGGCGGCGTGAGATGTAAAGTCGCGGAACAGAAGATTTAAGGTGCATGCTTTTGTTCATGTGCTCTTCTCATAGAGAGACTTCTCCTAGCGTTAGATAGTACGCGTATTCTGTCAACAAAATGCGGCCTGATGGTCAGAAGCTTTGACTTGTTGATTGTGTGATGACGGATCCGCAGTTCGCGCGCGAACTGTCGAACCTTGGCAGTGAAAGTCCTGCCAGATGTTATGTAGTCAATCACACACTGAATGCGGGACGCGTACTGTCTTGTCCAGCCTATCTTTGTGCTTACTTGATGCAGTCGTCTTTTGGTCTTATGATCAACCGTTGGTTTTGTTTTAGGGTTTGCATCTGCCAAAGTTCTCGCTGCATTGTACACACTACAATTGATAGTCCAGAGGTCGGATTCTTCGGAAAAATCTCCACGAAGCTCATCATCCAGTTCAGTCAGATCATTGGGCTTGGGAGAAACCTGAATGTTGATGTTTCTCCGGGTCTTGAAGCATCGTTCTTCCTCTATTGGATGCCTGTTCGAGGTTGGTCTCAGTGTTTCCTCTCTTTCTCTGTTGCCGGCTTGTTCTGGCTGCGGTTGTGTAGGCGCTCCGCTTACATAACCCCTTTTCCGGAGGTCCTCGGCACGGTTTCGCAGACGTTTTTGCGAAAAATCCGAGAGCTCTGGGTGTTTCTCGCACCACAGAGCATGCACTCGCGCCATGTAACCTTTTCGTTCAGGGGCCATACTGGTATCATAGCACTCCAGCAGGTCCTCCCTGAGTCGATCCGTCCACTCAAAAGTAATGAGATTCTGCCGGTCAATCGCATTGACTCCGTCTTGATTGGCTCCCCCAACTCTAGGGTAGTCGGCATTGTTGTCCGACCCATTGTCGGGAGTCCTGCGCGTTCGATTGTTTTGAACCGCGCTTCCCACAACTATGTTTGGTGTTGTCATTGTTGTTCCCACGAGCAGCTAGGGAAAACGGTTCTTAGCAGTCTAGCACGTCATGCCTGAGTCGATCCGTCCACTCAATGTGGGCGTTTCGCCGGTTCATCGTCGTGTTTCCATCTAAATTATTTTCAGCACCCCGAACTCTAGGCTGATCGGCATTGTTTTCCGACCCATTGTCGTGTGCTCTGCGCGTTCGATTGTCTTGAACCACATCTACAACATTTTGGTGTTTTGGTGGTTTCATTGTTGTTTCCACGAGCAGCTAGGCAAAGGGTTAGTCCATCCTTGTGGAGCATCGCGTGCAAGGATAAGGCTCATACTCTGAGAGGTCGCCCGGTATCCCAGAGTACCGATAATAACGCAAGGTAATTGAAAGGAACCTTAAAAGAAATTCATGGATCTAAAGATAATTAAGTAATCACAAATAATCCATACATACATATATGTACCGATAAAGTAGAGACCGCAAGGTAACGAGCAGCGCGATACCATGGGAGGGTACAGACTCGGAGGATACCGATAGTTTAATAACGCACGGTAAGTGAGAGGAACCTTAAAAGAAATTCATGGATCTAAAGATAATTAAGTAATCACAAATAATCCATACATACATATATGTTCATAAACTGAATAAATCGAATAATGAATTAGACATATAAGTATGTATACACGCAAATGTATGATAGAAAAGTAACGATTCAAAGTTTACAAGTCATTCACCTGAAACAGCACGTCGTGCAGTGCGCAAGTGAAGGAGTATGTAAATGGCCAGACACATTGTAACCGAACGTGTCCAACCAAAATTACTGAATATCATTAAGCTAGTCATAAAATTCATATTCCTGAAAGAGCAAGAGATGAGGTAATCGGTAACCGAGAGTGTCAGCAGAGGGAACTTACATGTTAGTCGTTCGCGTAACTTGATACTCATTAGCGAGATTCAATCTTTTGATCGTATGTGTTCTTTCCACTTTTGGCATCCCTGCAAATAAAAAAGGCTAATTGTATTTAAGTCGCAAAGATGCAATTGGTGGCATTTCATCATTACGGAATGATGTGAACAAAATTTGATAAATATTATTTGTATTATATTGTTAATTTATGTCCAAAGTCACTTTTTATTCTCATTAAACAATCAATATTTACTGAACTTTAGTCCAAAGGTACAAATTATATAACAACTTTTATTCCTTATTATCAATTAACCACTTCAATCTCTTCAATAATACTATTTATTAACGTATTATTTTATCATTCAATAAATTAAAATTTTATTGCAAAACTCCAATTAAAAACAGTTCCGGTCTATAAATTTATGTGCGATTCAATACAATTAGATGCATCGCATGACCAATCTCCATTTTTACATTAACCTCTATTGGATAATATAAAACCATTTACAAAATTATTTTTGAATTGAAAGTCGTCAATTAAATCCAAAAGACGGTTCATTGTCTTGCGAAACAATTCAATGCAATAGACCGCACACTGGTTCTATTACATATCTACAATTCACTGCAGTTGCAGACATTCAATACAATTCACTGACAAATTTATCAATTGCTATTTAACAATTGGATATTACATGCAATTCACCATATTTGACTTGAATTGCATTTCACCAAAATTGTCGATTGACGATTTTATCTTTTAATTGCAGTCAATCGATTTTAAATAAATCTTTTTTTGCAGGGATCGTACGTGTTCTTTCCACTTTTAGCATCGTACGTGCTCCTTCCACTTTTAGCACGCCAACGGGAAACAAGAACTATATAAGCTCCAAAAAATTAATAATTTAATTAATTGTTAATTGTCTTACGTTCCCAGCAGTCATACTGACAACTTCGATCTACAAGTCGCTCTGTACAAGTTGCGTAGTTTTAACTCTTCGTGAACTAAGTAACGAATCATCAAGTTGTGAACTAATTCCCTTCGGTTTCGCTCGTCGTATGAGTCTATTTCCGGGTAAAGTCCGCAGTGTTATACATCCGTGAAAACAGAACTCAAGAGTGGATTCGGTAGCTGATATAGGACCGTGTATCGCTCTACGGGTAATTGTGATTGTGAATTCCTTCGCTATTACCCAAACCAAATCTGCGAGAGGATCTTGCCGTGGTCCTCCGATTATAGAGACGCAAGCGGCAAACTAATTCTGCGAGAGGATCTTGCCATTGTCCTCCGATTATAGAGACGCAAGCGACAAACTAACTCGGCGAGAGGATCTTGCCGTTGTCCTCACAGGTTTAACGCAGTTCGCATAGAGCTGACAAGTGACAAACGTACCCACAAATAAATAATTGGTCTGGTCTTACCGGTCTGACATAATCAGCTCACTAGCCTCCCTCATTCTAACCCCTTTCCAACCTCCCTCGCCTTTAGCTCGGGACGTAACAGCTGATTAGGTGGCAGCGGTGGGATTGTCACTTCCGATTAAATTCAGTGTTTTAATCAAAATCTAAACTCATTTTTTCTTTTGAATGAACCTTAAAATTGAACTTCAGTGTATTATTAAGACCGCCATTTTCAAAAGTTAGGCGTTGGTATACTTCGCGTGCTCGCAAGCACTGTCATCTTTAATAAACCTACGTAACACCCTGAATTAACCTTGTATGCATTCTTTGTAGCAATATTGTACAAGTGAAGGGTTTAAAACAACGAATAATTCCAAGTTGTTATTCAACATTCAGCGAATTTATAGTTCTACTCAAAGTTTACACTTTTGGTTTTAAATATCAAATTTCTTCAAAATTATTCACAATCGGAATTCCAGTCGATTCGAAAACAGTAAAAAAAGGGTATAAATGAATTCATTCGGAAAAATCAAACCCTGTTAGAATTTTAAATCCTTTTATCGATTTGCAATAAATTAAAAGTGCAAATTATTGCACGTTAAAGACAACTTCAAACTATGGTTTAAAACCACGGTTCTCAAAAGGCAAGCTACAATACTTTACCTCATTAATTGCCTTTTTCTTATCATTTTACAAAAAACAGTTTAAATCCATTTCCATTTTAAAATTTTCATTTAAAATCAGTGTTTTCAATCACACGCGATTCTGAAATTATAATTCACATTATTAATTCATCCAGTCTATGATAACTCGAGTTGTCGTTGCAGAGTTAGGTGCAACCATAGACATCGAATCTATACATTCGAAATGTTTCTCTTCGTTCTTAAACGAAGAGTAAGTTTCTAACCTTTACTGCCTTTTCTATTGAACCACGGCGACAGTCGTTTGCCAGTGATAGGTACGCGTTACGATCAGACCGTTTATTTATATTATAGCAACGCTTCCAAACACTAGCGGTTAATAGAATTTGCAGTATTTGATTAAACTGACTAACCAAGGTCAATCATGTATTAAAAAGAATTAATGAACATCCACCATTAAAAATATTCCTTGAGCAACCGCGAAAATAAATTCATCCAAACTCTTTTATTCGTTCTTTGGCTAAGCGCAAATGTCTAACTTTTACCGCTTTTGCTACTGAATGATAGAGTCAATAATCAACGTGCGATTATAGTCAGACAATTCACTTGTATAGCAACGAACGTTATTTCACATAAACGAAAGCAATTATAACATCACACCCCACAGCAAAATTCATTTCTAGGGTTGTTTCATGAATTGAATATTTTTCAATTGTTGAGCTATCTCTTTTTATTAAAACCACCCGTTTTATAATCTAATTATAAATTCACCGCAAAATTTCACAAAATATCTGACGAAAATTCAGCATATGATCAATCTACTTTTGGCGGCGATATTAATCGAACACACAGTGAAGCCATGATGACATCCATGGCCGAGTGTTTCGCCATACAACAAGGGGTAGTAAACATCCCTACCTATGATGGGAAAAATATGCCTGTTAGAGATTTCATTCAGGACATAATAAACGGAGAATCTTCAGTACCAGCGAATTGCGAGAAACAATACCTTAAAGCTGTTTTAGCCCGATTAAAGGGTGCGGCTAGAGATAGCGTTCACGAGAAAAACTTCGCAACTGTCAGTGATTTAGTCAAGCATCTAAAACAACGTTTTGCCCCACGAAAGACATATTCGTGGTAATTGCATTAATTTCTACCATTAGAATGAGAAGAGAAGAAAATGTCAGTGATTTCTTTGATCGCGTGATACTTCTGAAATCAGGAGCGCAAGCTGCACTTGAAGATAAATATGCCAATGTGGAGCAACTATTAGCCCCCATAAACGATTGCGCTCTCGAAGCCTTCAAACGCGGACTGCTAGATAGTATTTTAGGGTTGGTGGAAGCACGCAACCCCTCAAACCTAGATGCTGCCTTGAAAGCCGCTCTTGAATATGAATCAAGGCAACAAGTAAACCCGCATTACAACACAAGTTATCATCATGATTCTAGATATACTCAACCCATTTATTTAGGATCAAGGGATCGTAGCCCTACCCCACATGTTCGTTTTGCAACAAATCCTGATTCTAGTAAAAAATGGGATCACAAGCAGCACCCACCAGGTATAATAAAGCGTTCTTATTCCCCGGGAGGTTCAAACTACCCTAATTACAGTAACACTCATTTTTCAAACACAATGGCAATTATTACAAGGGAGAAAACAATACACCACCCCGATCACAATCTCCTAATCCAACAAACAAGGATAATTTAAACTACCACTTCGCTCGCCGCACAGACGCAGCGACGGGCGAGTTGGAAGACGAGCGTCAGACGAGCGTACGAATTATAATGAAACAAAAAGAATTTTCGATACCAAACTCAGCCGAGAATCCCCAGTTGTGAAATTTTCATCCTCAAATTTCATAAAGAAAGCAGCATCGTTTTTAATCGATACAGGAGCCGACGTTAACATTATAAAAACAACTTTACTAGATGAGGATTTATTAATAACCGAAAATGAAGCCATAGACATAACAGGAATTACATCCATCAAAATCTCCACCATAGGTACCATAAAACTACGTATAGAAAATGCCATAGTAGTTTTTCACGTTGTTGCGCCGGATTTTCCTATTAATACGGACGGAATTCTGGGAAGAGAATACCTTAGACAAGAAAGAGTGGAGATCTCATTCTGGCATAACACCCTGGTAACCCACTTCCAACCCTACCAGGCCTATCCCTTTTATCGACAAAGAGTCAAGACTCCCGCAGGATCAAATAACGGACTATAAAGGAACAGGAGTAAGAAAATTTAAAATAAAAGCAAGATCGCGTCAAGTCGTGCCCGTAGGAGTTTTAAACCAAGAAGTAACGGAACGGGAATCCACCCTTCATACAATCAACAGAGCGTCTGTTGATGGGAGAAGCAGTGGTATCAAATTCCAACGGGGTATGCCACATCTATGCCATAAACACTACCGAAGAAAACTTGGAAGTCGAAATAGATCCACAAGAACTCATCCCTTTTTAATATTATCAACTGCGAGGGGATGAATTAGACGAATACTCCATAGACGAAGATTACTCACCATCAGAAGATACAGTAGAAGCAATCTTAAACATTCTAGAATTAAAACATTTAAAGCCAGAAGAATTGGATCATGTAACAGAAATAATCAGAGAATATCCGGATGTTTTTCATTTAACTGGAGAATCTTTAACATCCACACACATAGTTAACCATAAAATACATACTAGTGAGGATATACCCATTAACGTACGTCCTTATCGATTTTCTCCCTCTCAAAAGGAAGAAGCACAAATTGTAATCCAAAAGATGTTAACGGAAGGTGCAGTTGGACATCCAAAATCACCCTACAGCTCTCCCATGTTAATAATTCCAAAAAAGATGGATCATACAGGAAAGAGGAAATATCGAGTGGTGATTGATTTCAGACTACTGAATGAGAAGACTATTGGGGATGCTTACCCACTTCCGAATATTACGGAAATATGAGATCACTTGGGTAAAGCTCGATACTTTACGGTTTTTGATTTAGCCAGTGGCTTTCACCAAATTGAATTAGACCGTGCCGATGGACCGAAAACCGTCTTTTCATTTTTAAACGGGCATCACGAATACATTAGAATTCCTATGGTATTAAAAAACTCACCCGCGACCTTTCAACGATTAATCGATCAAGTGCTTTTAGGACTACAAGGGGTAGAACTATTCGTCTATCTCTTAAAGAGAATAAAAGAAGCAAATCTGTCGATTCAGCCCGAGAAAAGTGAATCTCTATTTAAAGAGATCACCTACTTAGGTCACATAATCAGCAGCGAAGGTGTGAAACCCGATCCAAAGAAGATTGAGGCCGTACAAAATTTTCCCACACCCAAAAATCCGAAGAATATAAAACAATTTTTATGTGTAGCCCGATATTACAGAAGGTTTATCAAAGATTTTGCTGCAAAGAAAAAGCCTTTAACTAACCTTCTAAAAAAGGGAGCTCCCTTTAATTGGGGACCCGAAGAAGACGAGAGTTTTGAAAGTATGAGACAAGCGTTATGCGAAAGCCCCATTCTCCAATATTCGGACTTTGAAAACCCCTTTACTATAACTACTGACGCTTCAGGTTATGCAATTGGTGCTGTAATACTTCAAGAAAAGGAGGGCATAGATCTACCAATATCATATTTTTCTCATGTATTAAACAGGGCAGAATGCAACTTTCAACCACGGAAAAGGAATGCCTCGCCGTCTTATATGCCGTTCATCACTATCGGCCTTACATTTACGGAAAAGATTTTACGTTGGTTAGTGCTCACGAGCCATTAAAATGGATAAGCACGTTCAAAGATCCAGGACAAAGACTGGTTCGATGACGCCCGAAATTACGAGACTATGAGTATCAGTTCAAATACAAACCAGGTAAATTGAACACAAAGGCCGACGTACTCTCTCGAAATCCTATTCTAGACAAAAAGAAAACAGCCAAACTATTACCAATACAAACAAGAAAAACAAAAGAGGACTCTGAAAAACGATTTAAGCCAATAACAAGCACAAGTTCTACAAGTGCCGCCTCAAAAGCTACAAGTTCAGGAATATCAAGGGTCTTTCCAAGCACAAAGGTCGCACGTTAAAGACCGATTCTAATGTAAGGCCTGCTAACAGTGCTAACGAAAGTAGCATAAGCAAAGGATTGCTTCGACGTAGAGTAGAAGAGAGAAGAAATAAACCACAACCTAATTATCATGAGGACAGTTCTGAGTCTAAAGATATTTCCAACGATTCAGACGTGTCTGCACCCCCTATTCTGCAAAAGAAAAGGAGCATGTTGCCTAGTACACACATTCCCATGGCGGCTTTTTCACAGCGAGAACTACCCAGAAGCGCTCCTTCCAGTTCCGTGAATCAATTCCCGGAGTTCAACGAGGAAGAAATCGCTCAGGAAACGCAAATGTCGGAAGAACATGAAAATACAGGGGCCATCATAACATTGAGTCCTTCACAAAGCGACAGTGAAGATAGTGCTTCGGCAAATGAAGACAAAGAAAAAGAGAAAAGCAATTCAAAAGTAGGTAGAAAAGATCTAGCAAATTCATTCTCCCAATTTAATGAATTCCTGGAAGCGCATGAAGAGCGGGAAAAGAATGAAGAAATAGAAGAAAATTTAGAGGATTACAGAAGCATCATGGCCGTATCCGAAGGAGAAAACGATCTGGAAATCCTTCAAGCAATAGAATAACTAGAACCGGACAGTGAAACAGAATTGGACCAAAGAATAAGCTCGTTGATAACTCAGGTCGAAAACAAATTAAAAAGAATACAAGTTCCAATGACGGAGAGTAAAGATGAAAGCAACGACACAAAAGTAACGGAATCACAAAACCACCCCCAGAACTAACAGTAAAATCTGATGTTGAACAACATAAAAGTGTGACCTTCGCTTCCTCGACAAAGGTACATAACACCCCAGATATCATGGCAGCATTTCGACCTTCCACTTGTGGAGTATCTCGAGCCTTGTCCACACAGTTGTCGCAAACCACCTAAAGATTTGGAAAAGTTCTCAACAACAGAAAAAAATTATCAACCCCGAAAAATAGAACTAAGCAAGGTCCCACCAAATGAGCCTGCGGTAGAGAGAACAGAGGGTAAACACAATACCACACTTGTAACCAGCGTCCAACCTGAATTGCCTGACATGTATCAGCAAGTTCTTACCACCAACACACCCCCAAAAATACAAAGCTGCAGAGAAACTTTAACGTATCTGAGAGGAAACTACGTCCATTTTCTTTCCGAGGATTGCGAATTCACAACTTCTATAGGAAGGTTGTTAATCGACATTAAAGCCATCGATCCGTTAGAGTTTAAAGAAAGACACCCAAGAATAGGTCAGGTCTTAATAACTCCTCGTGGCCAAAATAAAATCTACACGATAATTATAAAATCAACTTATTTCAATCCGTTAATCGACACATCTTTACTATGCAGGATAATTTGTCCAAATACCGCATCACCGTGGCAATACCAGACATTACAGCCAAATAATGTGTAATGTTCTAAGAAAATTGTCGAAAATATTCAGAATTACTCAAATAACTACTTCAGGATATAGACCTCAATCAAATGGACCCTTAGAACGAAGTCATGCAGTATTAGTCGACTACATCCGAACATACGCTGACTACTATGATGATTGGGACAAATTATTACCTTTTGGCCATGTTTTCTAATAACACCTCAATTCATGAAGCAACCAAATTCACACCGTTCGAACTAGTGTTTGGAAAAATATCTCATACTCCTAGCTGATTCGCTTCTGAAGAAAAACTGGAAACGTATGGTTCCTATTTAAAAGACTTAATATTATGACTATCCAAAATAAAAAATAGAGCGGCTAGAAATTTAATCAGCGCTAAACATCACTCTAAACTACTCTACGACAGAAAACTAAATCCCTTCGCCGGAAAAATAGGAGACAAAGTCTATGTTAAAAGAGACACAAAAACAAACAAGTTAGACAGTAAGAGGAAATGTTAGATGAACACACCGCAATCTTAGAAACCATGGACGGGAAATGTTTTTAAAAACATGTAGACAAATTAAAAGTTGCTCATGAGTAACTTTCAATAATATTAAATAATAATACAAATTTCCTTTTACAGAATGACGGAGTCAATCATAATGACCAACCTACCAGAGGGGCAAATTTACCCCTCAACTATCAAACACAAAGGTGAAATAGAGCAAATGAGGTTTGCCAAGGGACCCCTGGAGGAATTAACTGCTGAATATAACTTTTCGAAGCCCAATTATAGCATACATCGAGAGGAGGGACCCCCCGCATAATAAAAAATATTTAATTAAATGCGTCGTGAGAGAAATCAAACGTGGAAACTTATTTATCACTGTTAGCGATACGGAAACTGAAATTAGATCAGGAGAGCACGATGTAGCTAAGAAAATGTTAAAAGACCTGGCAGATGTTTATTTCTTTAGTGAAGAAAGTATTGAGAATCATACGAAAGATTTAAATGTTTTGTGCGCAGACAATGCGTCAAAAATGTTAATTAAACTTTTTAAATGGGAAGACTGTTGTGAATATTGTTACCTAAGGGGAGACACAATGAGTAACTGTAGTAAAGAGGTTTTAAGGAATAAACGTCTGGCCAAAACTTGTGTAAATGATGAAGTTTCCGAAGAAGAGTTTTGGGATCAATGAACGAGAATTAATCAAAAAGAGACTACGCACATGCAAACTAAAACATTACAAGTAACAAAGTTATAAAATAGTATAGTAACTTATACATATATAAATTAAATACATATAATAATGTAAATCTTAGAATTAAGGATTCTAACCAGAGACAGTTGTAACGATGCTATGAAAAGAGGAAAAATTTTAAATAAAACAAAAATAAAAACAAAGAGAAGGAAGAGGATTTGGAGGTTACCTTCTCACCTTTCCTTTTCATAACATCAACATAAAAGAAAGAATAAAACAAAACAAAGAAAAACGAAATAAAAATAAAAGGAAGAGTAATTGGAGGTTGCCTTTTCTTCTTTCCTTTTTCCACTAAAAAGAAGATTGAGCTAACTATAAACAAATCATTATATGTAATATTAATATAAATTTTCAACGCACAGATGGACTGGTTCAATTCAACGTCAGGCCATCTCCAGTGGAAATGGATCCTATTTCTTCTGCTGCCAAATCTTCCCGGACGCCAGACACAGTATAACATTCAACCATTAACAGATAATTCCGGATTGTTCTACGAAAAGCTGGACTCCATACATTTTACGCGGAATTACTGGAGAACTATGATATTCTTAGATATTGGAAATTTTACGCATCATTTCGATACTAAGAACATGGAAAGAAACATTAACAGCAACTATTTGACGTGTATGAAAAGATTAAGATTATCGCCAACGGCGATACCACGCTGAAAACACCAGTTCTCGTAAGATCACTGAAGTTAAGCATTGTTAGGCGTGGTTAGTACTTGGATGGGTGACCGTTCAGGAATACTGCGTGCTGTTGGCCCGTCGTGGGTGTGGTGGGCCCACATTGGTAGTAAATATCCACCTAGAAACACTACCCGAATCGGGTAGTGAGGCAATGAACTTTCGAGTTCGAACTGCTATTCAATGTATGTATGTATGAAAAGATTAATGAAAGCAGACTGCAGAGATGAAGTGAAGCTTGATATTTTAAGTATTAAACTTCATAAAATAGAAAAGGAGCACAACAATCTCAACAGATTGCTATCTGAAGTTCAACACCACAAACCAGAAAGTAAATCTCTGCCTAGATCGATGAGTAAACGTCGAGTACCAATGTTAGGATTCATAGGATCAATTCTAGGACCAATGGTTGGACTCCTGTCATCAGAAGATGGAGAAGAGTATGCAGATAAGATTGTCCAGCTCTACAACAGACAGAATAATTTGAGTAGGATTTTAAGCAAGCAAACGCACATAGTCAAATCAGAGATTGATGAAATACACGAAGAATCACACGTAAGAACCAATGAAATGAAGGGGGGGGGGGCGGCAGACAGGTTTCCCTGGTTGACGCCACACCTTGTCTAGTGAATCGTGGCCGTAGTTGCTCCAGGCGGTCACGGTTCGCCTCGGCCTCTAGGCGCAGTGCGGATTTCCCAGGAGTCCGTCAGCTGCTGGTCCCAGTCGCTTTACCATAGGAGCTCCAGGTGCTAGAGAGACCAGTCACCTCGTCGAGCGCAGGCACCCCGGTGTAGCCGGCTTGCCGCTCCCGGCGAACTGTGTCGTTCTGTGGCCACGAGTCCTTTTAATGTCACGCGGCTAATGGATTGGCGGGGCGCGCAAGCGCGCCGTCAATCCTCGCGAGAACGGGGGTTGTCGGCTCTCGCCTCGGGACGCGTCGATCGATGACGCGCGTGTGTGTGTGTGTGTGTCTATGTATGTAACGAGCAGAGGTTCTGCTCGTTACATCTCCCCCCCCCCCCCCCCCCGCCTCGAGGAGTGAAGCGGCAGCGTAACGAGGACGTCAGGTGGAAAGGATGAAGGGGGCGTGGTTGGCGTAAATTATATATATATTATATATTTATACCATAAGCTCAACTTCAAAGTGGTATGTATATATATTTTTTTTTTCGGTACCCGTATCGTGAAGGTTGGTTTCTTTGGGTGAGAAAATACTCTTCTAATTTTTTTTAATTAAAAAAAATTGTTTAGAGGTTGAGAGAATCTAATTTCTGTAAAAAATGAGATTTTATTGGTTCCGGATTGTTGTCCGATTGGACAACAATTATTTGGCGCTAGTAAAAATTTAAAAAAGTACGATTTCTTAGAAGCAGAGACATATAAGAGCATAATTTTACCTCTAAACATGTTTTTTAATGGCTTCTCCATATTAAAACATTTAATTCAAGAGTAAAAAAGTTCTGTTAATTTATAATAGTTTAAAAATCAGTTATTCCCCCTTATGTTGATTTTGATCCAAATTTGTGAATAATTTTCGTAATGTTGAGCTTACAGTATTTTCCTCAAGGTTCTGACCATTTTCCCCGCATTAGACATATAAAACACATATTCATGCAAAACATGATGCTGGTAGACTGAATGGTTTCAGCGCTGGGCGTGTTCACAGGGTCATTTTGAGTCAAGAGGGATACATTTTCATGTTCTTGCATAGCAACACCTCAATGAGTATTTTTCTCAAGGTTCTCACTATTTTTCCTCGCATCTTACACACTTGAAACACATCTCCATGCACATTGTGAGGTCAGTAAACCTAGTACTTTTTGCTGTAGGCATGGTAACAGGAAAATCTAGAGTCAAAAGGCCTACATTCTTATTCATTGATATGACAAGGGTATAATGAGAATTTTTCCTCAGGGTTCTCAGTATTTTTCATCTCGTTAGACACGTGAAACGCATCTCCATGCAAAAATTGAAGTCGTTAGACATAATAGTTTTTGCGCTGAAAGTTTTTACAACCGGTCAGCCATTTTACTGACGGCATAAGGGTTTCGTGTGAAACTCCAAAAATGCGTTTTTTCTAGTAAAAACTTTTTCCCTAACATCATTCTAAGTTGATGTAAGAATAAGAAAGATTCGTTGACTCGAAACAAATTGATTTACTTAATTGTGTATTTATATTTTTATAGTGGGTGGCGCAGCCCGTAAGAAGACCCCGTAATATTTGATTTGAAAATATTTTCATTATTAATTTTAAATAATTTAAAAAATCATTAATTTGTATACTGTGAGGAAGAAAATTTATTAATTATCATAATTTTATTTATTATTGTGTAATTTTGAAAATTGCATTGAACGGAATGCGCATGCGAATTTTTTAAATTATCCTTTTCATAGTTAGAAATTGTAAATTGGTAAAGAACATCTCAGACGGAAAAGTTATACATAATATTTCCCACTTTGCATAACTTTTCCGCTTGGGATGTTTTACTATTTAAAATTTAAATTGCCTATATATATATATATATATATATATATATATATATATATATTCGGTTTCGATTCCTTTGGAATAGAACCGAAGGGCCTATGGCAAAGCCACCGAACGCGTCCTCGGGTTGCGGATAGAGGGTCCCTGTACCAAGGGTTTCTGCTGAATATGGTTACAATAATTAATAAGCAGTCGCGGACAATTGTCCAGGGATGGTCCCGAAGGAATAACTCCTAAGCGAAGGCGTAACAACCGTGCCGAAAGCTGAATGGCACCTGGGTTAGGTGTCTCAAACGGTGACTCTGGGATACCGGGCGACCTCTCAGAGTATGAGCCCTATCCTTGCACGCGGGGCTCTACAAGGATGGACTAACCCTTCCTCCAACTGCTCGTGGGAACAACAATGTATACCATTAAGCCAGTTCCCTTTCTGGGTAGGCGTGACACTACCCGATTCGGGTAGTGTTTCTAGGTGGATAGTTTTCTTGTAGTTATAAATAACTACAAGTGTGGGCTCACCACACCCACGATGTGCCAACAGCACTCAGTATTCTTGAATGGTCACCCATCCAAGTACTAACCGCGTCCAACGCTGCTTAACTTCAGTGATCTGACGAGAACTGGGTTTTTCAGCGTGGTTTCACCAAAACACCAAAATGTTGTAGATGCGGTTCAAGACAATCGAACGCGCAGAGCACCCGACAATGGGTCGGCAAACAATGCCGATCAGCCTAGAGTTCGGGGTGCTGAAAATAATTTAGATGGAAACACGACGACGAACCGGCGAAACGCCCACATTGAGTGGACGGATCGACTCAGGGATGACGTGCTAGACTGCTACGATGCCAGCATTATCCCTGTTCGCGGAAGCTTTATGGCGCGTATGCACACTCTGTGGTTGCAGAAACACCCAGAGCTTCAGCACGTTTCGCATCACCACTTTGCGAAATCAAGCCGTCAACCTCCGGAAAAATGGATATGTACGCGGAGCGCTTCCCCAACCGCTGCTTTATCAAGCTTCAGACGAAGATAAGGAAGCGACATTGAGACCAACCGCAGGAAGCAGGCACCTTCTGAGAGATGATCGCAATTTCATTACAAGAAGGAACATTTACATGCAAGTTCCTCCTAAGCCCCAATATCTGGCTGAAATGGATGCCTTACTTCGTGGAGATATCTCGCAAGAGTCCGACCTCTGGACCATCAATTGCTTAGTTTATGGTTGTGCGAGAGCTTTGGCTGATTCAAATCGAAGGCTGAATCCGACGATGGATCAAAAGACCAAAAGACGCTTGCATCAACTGAACAAGAAGATTGGATGGGCAAGACAGAATGTGTCCCGTGTTCAATGTTTGATTGACTGCATAACATCTGGTAGACCGTTTACGGAAAGGGTTCGAAAGTTCGCCCAAGAACTAAGGATCTTGAATCACACACTAAACAAGTCAAAGCTGCTGACAATCAAGCAGCATATTGTTGACAAAATACGGCCGTTATCTGATGCAAGAAGGAGAATACAGAAGAGGGAGAGATGGATCAGGGAGAATCAACAGTTTCTCGCTGACCCATCGCGCCTCTTCAGCGATCTACCTGTTTCTGTCAAAAATCCACCCAAGCCCAAGGAGGTAGAGACTTTTTGGAGAGAGGTGTACAAGATCCCGAAAACACTAGAGTTGAAAGAAGATACTGAAAATATCATCCGCTTCAAGGAGTTTTGCGACAACCTCATAAAATCTGAGGAGGAATGTCCATCAATCACTGCCGAAGAGGTGAAAAAAGCACTTAGAGGCACGAAGAACGCATATTCACCTCATATTTAAAGTCGGAGACGCCCATTCCGCAGTGGCTGGTGTTAGGGCGCACTATACTCCTGCCAAAAAAAGGCAACTTGTCCAACCCAGAGAATTACAGGCCAATAACTTGTTTGAACACGCTGTATAAGATCTTTACAGCTGTCCTCAACAACAGGATTGTTTGACGAATTGAGCTTGTATGGCGAGAGATGTACGAACAACGTGGCTCGAAAAAGGTGTAACAGGCTGTCGAGAGAACCTGCTAATTGACAGGTATGTCTGTAAAGACGCTGCAGCCCATCAGCGCGTCCTGTCAATGGCCTGGCTTGACTACAGGAAAGCTTTCGATTCAACCTCTTATAGACTTATCATCTGTCTGTTGGAAAACTTGAAGGTACATCCACACATAGTGAGATGCATAGAGAGATTGATGCCTCTTTGGAAAACTAGATTTACTATCTCATCTAGAAATTATCGTATGACAACCAACGAACGTCACCTTCCAGAGGGGAATCTTTCAAGGTGATACCATGAGCCCTTTGCTTTTTTGCATCACACTTCTGCCTCTATCTCTCGCACTACGAAATTCTCCTGGATACCTCTGTGACGACACTAATCAGCGCGAGCATAAGGTCACTCATGTATTTTATATGGATGACCTGAAGATCTATGCCTCTGGTAAAAGCAAACTTCAAACTGCTATAAATATTGTCAAGACCCACACAGGAGAGATTGGGATGGACTTTGTCTTGGACAAGTGTGCCAAAATTCATCTGAAGAAAGGAAAGATTACTGGCGTTCCCAAGAACCCTGAGCTTGTGGATATAAGTGTTATCAGACATTCTAATAGTGGAGAGACCGATACATACCTGGGCGTGCCTCAAAACTGCATTCAGGACGTAACATCAGTGAAGGAGTCGCTCCGAAACATACAAGCATCTTCTTCGACAGATTTGGTCTTCCAATCTGTCGGCGTTGAACAACGTATCTGCGACTAACATGCTTGCCGTCCTGGTTCTACTCTACTCGTTTGGGTTAGTTCAGTGGACGAAGAACGAGCTTAAGGCCCTTGATGTCATTACACGTAAGATCATGCATATGCATAAAAGCTTGCATATCAATTCGTCAGTTCCGCGATTATATATTTCACGCCGTCAAGGCGGACGCGGACTTCTGAATCTCCAGTGTCTTCATAACCGGATTGTTCTAAGTACAGCTTACATCGTTGCGAATGGCAGAGATCCTCTCCTAAAGATGGTCAGGAACCACGAGATGATTGGCCAAGGAGCGTTTCTTTACAAAGCCGCGGAGCAAGCGGCCGAGACCCTTGGCCTGAATTTTAACATCAGAAGTGAGGAAAGTGCATTACTTCATCTAGATGCTTCACTTCTAAAAACCAAATTGAAGAAAGCAGAGGTTGAAAATTTTCACCAAGAGCTACTCGACAAGAAAATGCACGGCAACTTTCACAGAAATGTAGAAAAACAGTCCTTGTCGAAGGACCAAACTTTTGCTTTCCTCAAATCATCAGGGCTTAATTCAGGTACAGAGGGTTTTATTTTCGCATGCCAGGACGGTTTCATTTCCAATTTTTGAAAACCGTGAGCGCATTTTATGTCAAGAAGTTCCCAGTGATGGGTGCAGAGCGTGTCATGCACACGCTGAGTACCTAGAACACATACTATCAGGGTGTCCGACCCACGCGTGAACGACGTATATCTACAGACATAATGCGGCCCTAAGATTGCTTTATTGCCATCTTTGTCGCTCTTACGGTGTTGGCCGCGACCCTGCCCTGCCGAACGCTCCAAGGGAGATAGAGTCGATTGTCGGAAACGAGAAGTGCCAAATTTTCTGGAACTACGATTTTCGGGCAGCAGTGTCCGTTGCGCACTCGAGGCCTGACATGGTTCTTCAAGACTTCGAGAAACGAACTATATTCGGGATCGAATTCTCGGCTCCGTCCGAATACAACATCACTGCAAAGGAGAAAGAAAAAGAGGAGAGGTATCAAGACCTTAAAAGAGAGCTACAACGACTGTACCCAAAATATTCGGTACAAGTAATTGTCCTTGTGATAGGTGCTCTCGGAGGTGCGAAACTATCACTGGTTCGTAACCTTAAAGCCATATCCGCGTGCCACAAATATGCCAAGGCACTTGCGAGATGGATGCAGAAAGCTGTCATCCTTGGGTCGCTTCGTTTCCTCAAGACACACGAGGGTTTCGCCGGCCTGTCGTTGTGATTTCGTCGTTGCCTATGACCACTCATCTCACAGTTGTGAGACGTGACCATAGGTGTGATTTACCGCGGTGCTACTGGAGGCTATTGACATTTTTTGGATGGCAATTGCTCTTAGTGGGACCCTGCGGTGGTTGTTTAACTTTTTTAAAAATTATATATATAGATATTGATAGTGCAGATAGATAGACATGGATGCATATGTGACTTGCGCCGAGAAAAGGGGTCTAACTCGGAAATTATCAATATTCAGGTTTTTACATTATCCGCAAGTTTTTGAGTTACTCTTTTTGATGGAACGATCAAAAAAAATTCCCGAGCATTATTATTGTTAACAACTGGTTTGTTAGGAACCCCGTAAAATGCGCTTTCTTCGGCCTGACTAAGATCTCGTAAATTACATCCCAACACTCACAACTATATCTTCGCGCCTCACGTATACTGCCGTCCCAAATTTAAAAGTCGTATCTACGCATTTTGTTGAAAATGAGTTATGATAATGGACGTGTTCCTTATGACCTGCAAAATTTTCCTGTATAACTAATAATTAGCTTATATGTTGCGAAAATGCCTATTTTATGGAAAATATTTACGTATCATTCAAGGTCAAACGTTCGAGATAATAAGTACATTTGTAGAAAAAATTTCAATCCCCTTGAATTGAAAAGATAAATAAATACAAATTAGTTAAGGCATAACGTTTATTTGCCTTTATTAACAGTTTTTATTCAATAACTTTGTCCAAATAAATTTATAAACAGATACGACATTCTGACATATCACACATCAATCACGGATATTATCGTAAGTGCAATTTCATACATACAAAGCAAAAAATGTCAACTTTTTTTTGCACCAATAGAAATTTTAACGTTTAATTAGTCTAAAACATCCATCTTTTACTCAACATTATGTTTATTCTTGTCAGCAAAACTTGAAACGCGTTTTCACGTCCTGCATACAATTTCAGAAACTGTAGATACGACTTTTGAATTTGGGACGGCAGTATAATACCCGTCCGTGTAACGTGCCTTCTATCGGTGAGAGTGTAGTTGTGAGTGGAGGGGGAAGTTTTCATGAACCTTCCCTCTCGTCTGCTGGCTCCCTTTCCATCGTTCGTCATGTAAAATCCTAGCTTTCCGAGTTAGACTCCTTTCCTCGGCGGACGTCACATATAGAGGGATTGCATATAGAGCTTTTTGTTAATTTCACCTCCCTCAATCCCTTACATAATGCTTTTTCTATAGTATGCGTATGCAACGTCACGTATTTTTTGAGCCTCTTTGCATAGAAAATAACGAACAAATAAAACCTAATATATTGTCTAATTTAAATAATACAATAAAAAAAGAAGATGCAATAATTTAAAAACAAATAATTTTTGTAAACCTATATTAATTTAAAACATAAATTGAATATCAAAAAATAATGGAACTAGTTAATTTACTTGTTCTGTTAAACAACGTTCAGATACTCTGAAATTACCTGTATACACTATTAGAGTTGCTAAAATAATGTTACTTATTTTGGCTCATTTTTAATCAATTCAACTCTTAAAAAAATTTCTTTTTTGAACCCTAATAGGTCATGTATTTCTGAAGATTCACTTGAAATTTAAAATTCAAAGTAAAATAGGATATTACATAACCGACAGAAGTGTATTACCTGCAAAAAGAATTAAAATAATACATAAAAATATTGGAATTTCATTAAAATATTAATATATTATATATGGGGCAGAATACGTCAAGTGTACCCACCTAAAATTAATTTTTTTTGGATCGGGTTGAAACTTGCCTGAATTATAGTCCTAGTGGACCTATATTAATTCACCAAATCACAGGTCCATTTATCAACCGGTTGTCAATATGCAGGGGCCTGCATTTTTCACTTTTTCACGCGTTTCTTCACCTTCACGTTAGTGTAACTTTTTTAGGATGATCCTAACGTGAAGAAACGCGTGAAAAAGTAAAAAATTCAGGTGGGAACATTTAGAAACTAAAATCTTCAACCAATCCACATTCGCACATGAATATTCGCAGCCAAGGATTACTACTAGACCTGTGCATTGTTCGAATCGAGTTCCGTTTTTTTCCCAACCGACGTAGTTGAGTTCAAGCCGAAAAAAAACCGATTCGAATTCGGCCATTGTTACATCCCGAAATTTTACAAAATTTGATGTAACGCCTAGCTAGGCGCAACCTACATTACCCCACCTCTTTTAGGCTAACTCCATCAACTACAAGCAATAGCAATACCGATCTTCTCTGAGTTTGAACATAAGCATGGTAACTGCGCTGCGGTCGGTAAGATATAAACCACAAGATACTTAAAGTATTACCATGCAGGGATAAGAACTCAGAGAATAACGATAAGTTAGCATATGCTTGATCATTGGGAGACTGTAATTGCAGACTCTACCGTTATGAGATAATTATAATGATATCCATTATCATGCGGATGTACTTACAATCTTAACAATGTAACAAGTAACAATTTCAAAGTTAAATCCAAATATAGGGAATATAAGTACATACGTGTGACTAACAACTAAGACAATAATTTTAATGACATACTTTACAACATGAATGTAAAACCTAGATAGTAAGTAAAAGAACATATATATAGTCAGACAATGCAGTAATCAAAAGTGTCTGACTAGATATATGGAAACACAGTTAAGTTAACGTATAAAATCCGAACTCGTGAAAGGTCAAGAGTAGAGGTGTACGATCGCTGGCCGCTGCGGTAGCCATTAGTCATCGCATGCAATAACAAGACTCGCGCATATCAAATGACATATAGCCGATCTAGAGAAGACATAATCGGTAACCGAGAGCGTCAACAGAGAGAACTTACATTCAATCTTTTGATCGTACGTGTTCTTTACACTTTTAGACAAACTTTCCACTTTTGACATTGTATGTGCTCTTTACACTTTTGGACAAACTTTCCACTTTTGACATCGTACGTGACTTTCGCGAAGTCCAAGGTGTATATAAACCCCAGCGCAACCCTTGTTGATTGTCTTACGTTCCTGGCAGTCAGACCGACAAGTTCGATCTAAAAGTCGCGTGCTTTTAGTATTTCGTTCTCAGCAGTCATACTGACAACTTCGATACACGAATCGCGTACTTCAAGTCTTCGAGAACTAAGTAACGAATCCTCAAGTTGTGAACTAAGTCCCTTCGGTTGCGATCGCCGTATGAGTCTATTCCGGGTAAAGTCCGCAGTGTTATACGTCCGTGAAAAGAACTCAAGAGTGAATTCGGTAGCTGATATAGGATCGCGTATCGCTCTACGGGTTAATTGTGATTGTGAATTCCTTCGCTTTTACCCAAACCAACTCTGCGAGAGGATCTTGCCGTTGTCCTCCGATTATAGAGACGCACGCGACAAACTACTACTCTCTCTTGCCCTTCTACGAGTAAGAAGGTACATGTATGTCTAAATTTATGTAACGGTCAATCTTATCCATTATCTTTATAATAAATCGTTTACTATCATAACTATCTTTACGTTATTTTGAGCACTGGTTTAACGCAGTTCGCATAGAGCTGACAAGAGACAAACGTACCCACAAATAAATAATTGGTCAGGTCTTACCAGCCTGACATAATCAGCTCACTAGCCTCCCTCCTTCTAACCATTTTCCAACCTACCCTCGCCTTTAGCTCGGGATGTAACACCATTCGAAAGTCTTCGGAATCGAATTTCGACGCCCTTAGTTTGAATCGGAAGAAAACCTATTCGAATTCGACAATTCGAAAATCTTCCGAATCGAATTTCGACGCTCTCAGTTCGAATCGAAAAAAAAACTATCCGAATTTGGTAATTCGAAAGTCTTCCGAATCGAATTTCGAAACTCTCAGTTCTTCGATTCGAATTCCAATTCAAAGTGACTATTTATATATATAAATATATATATATATATATATATATATATATATATCCTAGCGGAAGAAACGGAAAGGTTCGGAAAGAGTTCGGAAAGAGGTTCCGTTCCGATCCTTTCCGAATTGTATGGGACCTTTGCTTCCGATTTCTTTCCGAACGTCGAGCTGTACCATGGATCTTCCCGAGTCTTTCCGAATGTCCCACTCTCCGACTTCTTTCCGATCATTTTCGAATGACTCCCCACTTTACTCTTTCCGAATGTATCCAATTTCTTTCCAAATCGAATAAAAACAAATATATATTCTCGTAATAATAATATATTTTGACCTTCAAAGCATTTTAAATTGCAGTAATCCTATTGATTCCTGTTGAATCCAGCGAAGACGATTCCTAAAAACCTATGCATAGGGAAATTTCGTAACTCAGAAAGCCTTTTTGACTTTCGTACGTTACGTACATTATTGCTGCACATTATCACATCTAAACTTTCCAAATTTCGAATATTCCATTTACCGATCTCTTATTTGTAATTACTATAATAAGTCCGTTATAAAATTCCTTTTTTGTATTGTAAAAATAATACACTATGAAATATAAATTGCACTGAGCTGGACTGAATGATGAAAAGCCATAAGAAGCGTCACTTTGATCGATTTCCATATTCACAATAAAAAACAAGGCTTACTGAAAAAGTAACTGAGCCCGCAATAACGTTTTACTGCAAACACTGGAAAGCACTATGGGAAAATAGGAATATCCGAAATTTTTTGTGATTTCAATCAAGAATCTTCGGGAAAGCTCTGACAGCATCTCGTCGTCTCTGCTTGTCTCCAGCGCCATTTTGATCTAAGAATCTCGGTTACTCACTCACTCGATCGCTCCCAGTTGTGCAATCGATAAACCCAATCGATAGTAAGAATTCGATTGCACTTATAGTCGACTCAACCAAAAGAATTGAATGTCATTATAAGTTTAAATAAAACGTCATTAATGAGCGTCAACCTCTGCCAATGATAATGATACTTGTAGATCTCACAAAAAAATATAATCACATTTAATTGCTTTGTTTTAAATGATCTTTGGTTCAATCGAGTTCAGTGCAATCGAATACCTGCCATAATCGATATGCATAAAAATAGAAGAAACAAAATGGCGACGCAAGAGACACTGATAGCAATTTTCCCATGATTTTTGTTCAGAATCACAAAAATTTTCGGATATACCTAATTTCCCATAGTGTTTTCAGTCAAACTTTATTTTGTGCAGTTATTCTTGGAGCATAGCTGTTTTTTTAGTGTCAATATAGAAATGGAGCTAAGTGATGCTTTTACAAGTCTAGCTTAGGGCAAATTATATCTCATATACAGTAAATTTTTTATACAGTACATTTTTTTACAATACAAAAAAGCAATTTTATGAAAAGAGGAGATACAGTAATTAAAAATGATAGTTGCGCAAATGGAATATTTGAAGTGTGAAAGTAAAAAAGGCTTTCTTAATAGTTATGCAACTTTTCCTATTTCTAGGTTTTCAGGAAAAATCTTTGTACGACCGTTTATTTTCAATAGAGAATAAATAACAGTGAAACATATAGAAGAAAATTCGAAAATTGAAGTTCATTTTATTATTTTGTTGAAAATTATTATTTTGTTGTTAAACATTCATTTTTTGGGGGAAATGATCCATTATTTTAGTTAACAAATCTTTTTTTTTCATAATTTAACCATAATTTGAGGAAAATAATCTTTTTGTTTGAAAAATTTCATATTTGGTTAAAAATTTATATTATTCAATTGAAAATTCAACTATTTGATTAAAAATTCCTGTATGTTAGAAGTTTAAAAAAAATGTACGCAGCGTGTGAACTGAGCATTATGATGAGAATGCGTGTGGAGGTGGGAGAAGGTGTGAAGGAGAGGTCGAGTTGCCGAAGGACCGGGATGAGGAGGCTTTGTAGAATAAACCAGTTGACGAGTTCGGAAGTACGAAGTTCGAGAGTTTTTATTTGCAAAACCCGAGATACTATATTGAGATAAAGTCGAGAGAGAGTTAGTTGGTGGTACAGATTAAATATATAACCTTTTCTAATATTCTAAGTGTGGGGTAACGGATCTGTTTCCCTTCCCATTTTGCCGTGAGTGCCAAAAACCTGAAACAAAGACTGAGACTGATTCACGAATCAGCCCAAGAAGTGTACGAGACATAAATTTTCCTAGTGCTACACAGATACCAGTCTGTTACGGAAAATTCTGGTTTCCACGGCGAAGTGCGGCGAAGTCTGCTAAGGAAAAGAGATTGCGACATTGGGGTTGTCGCCATTCCAAGCAGACCTGAAATCAATTTTTGCTGGCGTGGGTAACGCTTTTCGGCAGTCATGATGGATCAAAACGGCGTGAGACGAGAAGGACCGCACGACATAATGTTAATGATTCGCGTCAATCTTTTGTAAACGAGTCTGCGCGATTAAATGTATTTGAAAATTCGCGATTCGATATGACAGGTAGCCAATATGGCGCCGACGGGACTTTAGTGAACGAGTCACTCTTAAGTCCAAGCCGAAATGTTCCGAATGCGCGTAACGTTACAGGGAACGTAATGGGCGATGGTTTGATTAATGTACCGCGTAGGCAAGTTAACCAGGAGGCAAGTATGCAACAACCACCGGTCTTGCCACAAAATATAAATAATTCAGAGCCGGTAAATCTGGTTAGTGACAGACCACAATTTAATCCTAGAAATCCAGCCCCCGGTTTCGTGTTTCCCGTCCGAGAATCGCCAGCTAACAATGTACCTCCGCCGTCAGCAAGCAGTCCCGCGAGCTACGATCAAGTTCTTGCGTGAATGCTCCAATTTATGCAGCAAAATATGACGTTAAAGCAACAGTTGGCCCAAAATCAACGGTCACAACGCGAATTTCACATTATGCCTGACTTCTCGAAAACTATTGAAAGTTTCAATGGGGAACAAGGACCTCAGGAAGCCAAATTGTAGCTCGAGCAAGTATAAACGGCAGCTTGTGTAAATAAGTGGTCGGAATCGTTCTTAATCCAAACCATTAAATGTAATTTGACAGGGGCTGCGCGAGCATGGTTTTGAGTCGTCAAAAGGAACTTACGAGCTGGAATTTGCTTCGAGAAGAATTTTGTAAAACTTTCATGCGTGAAATCGATCTAGCAGAAGCTTTTATTAAAATGCAAACCGTGTACAGAACCCGGACGAGACCTTGGCTTCGTACTCTCATAATAAAGTAAAGCTTTGTAAAGACCTGCCTCTAACTTTCCCTCAAGTAAAAGAGCAAATATTGTCAGGGTTAAAGTCACGTGAACTAATGATAAGTGCATCAGCTGCACCACATAATAATAAAGACGAGCTTTTGACGGATCTGGAGAGATTAGATAGGACGGTTAAAAATTATTATAAAAACAATACGCGTGACGATGAAAGCGTAAAGTCAAGAACGGAAAATAATACGAAAAACGAGAATAATAACGCGAAAACGGCCGATAGTTTCGCAAAAAAATAAAGATAACCGCCCAAAACAAAATGGGATTACGTCGGATAAAAATAACCGAAAGATAGTCAGAGTAAACTAAAGTGTTTTAATTGCCAAAAGTTCGGACACATTTCACGGGACTGTCCTGAACCGAGGCGCGAACCGTATTGCACTAAGTGTAATAAAAAGGTTCACGAAACTCGTAACTGTTCACAACCTCTACCCTTAGAAAACCCAATTATGAATACAGTTGATAATGCGGTTAACGAGACATCGCGTAAATATATTAAAACGGTCAAAATAAATGGAAAAACTGTAGAAGCTCTAATAGACGCAGGAAGTGCAGTATGCACACTCAAGGCTACAACAGCCTTGCGAGAAGGGTTCGAAATGGAACGAAAATCGAGTGAACTCAGGGGATTCTGTGCAGAAGGAAACGTTGTCAAGTCCGTAGGTATGGTTACCGGAGACATCGAGGTTGATGACGTAAAGTGCCAGGATAGTCCCCTTCGCGTAGTTCCGGATAACATACAATTATGGGACGCGATCATAGGACGTACATTTACGGAACAACCAAATGTTACGTATTTGAGGGTAGATGATCACCTCATCTTCCAAGATCGAGCTTATACCGACATATTCAAGATTGCGTTGGACCAAGTCGAGGTCCCGATACGTACAACAACTAGAATAAATGAAGAGCTGCAACCCGCGTGAATGAATAATTTTCTACAAGTAAACGTAGGAAGAAACGAAATGACTCTGGGAGTCATGAATACGAGTAATGACCCAATAAAATTACGTCAAGGTACACCAATCGGAGATTCAATTCTTCAAATTGAAAACGTGCCCGAGTTGACCCGGCGAAAGAACCCGGTGACGGCGAACGAGGTAATTACCGGTGATAATGTTACCGTATCTCAACGTAAGTCGTTGATCGTGATGCTGAATGAGTGTCGGCATTGTGTTGCGCAAAACCTAAACGAATTAGGTCATACGAAATTAATTGAGATGGACATTGTAGAGAGGCTAGGATCCGTTCCTGTGTGCTCGGAACCCTACCACGCGACACGCGAAGAGGCGAAACCATTAAGGAAATCGTAGACAGTTTGAAAGAAGCTGGGATTGTAACCGAGACGACATCCCAATACGCGAGTCCCGTTTTGCTAATACGTAGGAAAAACGGAAAACCGAAGCTAGTTGTTGACTTCAGACGGTTAAATAGCCACACTCAGAGGATCCAGTACCCTCTACCTCATTTAGATGAGTATCTTGAGGCCATAGCTGGGGCTAAAATATTTGCGACCTTAGATTTGGCAAACGGCTATCTACACCTTCCTCTCAAACCGGAAGCGCGACATAAGACCGCGTTTATTACTCCGGATTGTACGGGCGAGTTTACCCGTGCAGTGTTCGGTCTCATGAACGCCCCCTTTTACTTCTCTAATCTAATGGAGCTAGCTTTAGGTCGGTTTTGAAATAAGATTCTTTTACTGTACCTCGATGATATTCTCATTTTTGGTGAAAATTGTGAAGAACTCTTGGAAAGACTAAAATTAGTGTTACATGCACTGTTAAAAGCTGGATTAACGTTAAATCTTGAAAAATGTCGTTTTGGACTTGAGAAAGTAGAGTTCTTAGGTTTTCAAATTAGCTCCAAAGAAGTTGAAATGAGTGAGGGTAAAGCTCGTGCGATAGAGGAGTTCCAGGTACCGCGGATGTCCCTGCAGTGCGATGTTTCCTGGGGCTAACAAGTTTCTTTCGTCGTTTTGTACCAAACTTTTCAAAAATAGCTGCACCGTTGACTAGTCTAACACGGAAGAATGCGACCTTCAAATGGGCTAGGAACCAAGATGACGCGTTTTGCGAATTAAAACGACTTTTAACTACAAAACCAATATTACGAGTCTACTCCCCAAAGGTTAAGATAACCGAGTTGCATACGGATGCTAGCTCTTTAGGTCTCGGAGCTATCCTTTTACAGGGAGACGATCCACAGGATCTGAGGCTAGTTCACGGAATTAGCGGACGAACATCGGACATCGAATAGCATTATCCCTCGAGCAAACTGGAGCTTCTCGCAGTAGTGTGGGCATATGAGCGATTGCGCTCGTTCTTGCTACCTCTAAAGTTCACCGTGGTGACCGATTGTCAAGCCTTAGTTTTCTTAAATACCTCCAAAACCAAGTATCCCCAAGTTTCGCGATGGGCGTATACTTTAAGTGACTACGAATTTACGATAAGACACCGTAAAGGAGACCAAATCAAGCACGCGGATGCACTTTCCCGAGCTCCTATATTCAAGGAAAACGCGCAGAATTACGAAATGGTAGAAGTATTCGCGATAACAACAAGGGAAGACGTAATTCTCTCACATCAGAGGTCGGATGAAAGACTAAAGCGTTTGATCCAAATCCTCGAGAAACCGGATAAGGACAAGACAAAAGACGAACGCGGCGCGATACGCGTCTACCAGTTAGAAGGGGGTTTACTGTATCGAGTAGAAAAGCGTGACAACAGGGAAGTCCAATTATATGTAATTCCGGCATCCATGCGCAAAGCGTTAACAATACGCTACCATGACTTAGTAAGTCATCTAGGCATCGACAAAGTTCTCGCGAGAATGCGTCGAAACCGGCCCTTTGCGAAGGTTCATATGGACCATTTGGGTTCCTTTCCTATCAGTAATCGAGGAAACCGATACGTACTGACGATAATTGACAAGCTAACCAAGTACGTCGTTCTAGAGGCTAGAAAAAACACCGAGTCGTCGATGACCATTAAAAGGTTCAATAAAGTTGTCGAAAAATTCGGAGCGCCAAATCGAGTGATTTGCGACAGAGGAACGAGTTTCACCTCTGACGCGTTTCGCAATTACTGTGATAAGCACGGGATAAAATTAAAGTTTAACACCAGCATACACCCACAAGCCAACGGTCAAGTAGAGCGCGTTAATCAATCTATCTTAGATCCTCTGTGAGCAGGTGCTTGGGGACAAAACCACCGGTAAAGCACCCTATGAGGCTTTATATGAGTACCTACCTCGATTCGAAGAAGGAATAGCTAGAGATTTAACCGAGAACTGCGAAATTTACCGAGATCCGAGAAAAATTCGTGAGGAAGTAACTAAAGAAATCGAAAATGCTCAAAAGAAGTATAAGGAGAGATATGATGGACAACGAAACGCTGGGGTAAAGTACGAGATAGGTGACATTGTTTATGTTAGTATAAACCCAACTGCTACTGGGGAGAGTACGAAGTTACAGTCTCGATACCGAGGTCCTTGTGTAGTTATAAGAAAAATTCCGAGCGATACGTACGAGATTCAACCTATTGTGGAACGTCGAAGATTAAGATATCCGATAACGGCACATGTGAGCCAATTGAAGATTTGGCGAGGTTCCACAATGGACGAAATCGATAGAAATGATATAGAAAGCGATTCCGAAAACGACAGCGAAAGACAAATAATTGAGAACACCTATGCTCCTGATTGTGATGCTAATTTAAACGATAGTACTTTAGTTACACAAACAGACGATGTATCAATTAGGCAACGACCAAAGCGCACAATGCGAAAACCCGCTTATTTACAAAACTATGTGAAATAGATTTACCGTTAAATGAAATTAAATAAAGAGAAACTGCGAATGTTATAAGAAAAAAAAGGGGGTGCGTAATTTTTTGTCATTATATCAGACCATACACTTCTAGAATACCTGCGTAAAAGGATATTTTGTAGTAAGAGATAGATTATACTGTTCTGAGATTGTAATTGCGATTATTGACATGTAAGTCATTTGTTTGTAAGTTCGCTGAGTTATAAGAGGGCACTCGACGGTCACGTATGTTTAATTTAAAATAAAGGAGCTTCAGGACAAGCTCATGTTAGGTTGGCCAAATCTTAGAAGTTTAAAAAAAATGTACGCAGCGTGTGAACTGAGCATTATGATGAGAATGCGTGTGGAGGTGGGAGCAGATGTGAAGGAGGGCTCGAGTGGCCAAAGGACCGGGATGAGGAGGCTCTGTAGAATAAACCAGTTGACGAGTTCGGAAGTACGAAGTGCGAGAGTTTTTATTTGCAAAACCCGAGATACTATATTGAGATAAAGTCGAGAGAGAGTTAGTTGGTGGTAAAGATTACAGATAAAACCTTTTCTAATATGCATTTCATTGAAAGTTCGCCTTTTTGTGATAGAATATCAATCTTTTTGTTGATTAATATTCATCATTTTGGTTAAAAGTTTATTTCTTTGGTTGAAAGTTCAACTATTAAGTTGAAGATTTCCTTAAAAATTCAAATATTTGTTTGAAAAATTCTGAATATACAGAGTGTCCCAGTACTCTAACAACATTTTTGTAATTTTGAATTCTAACAAAAAAATGGCATCGAAAATAATTATAAACAATTTTTGCTAAAGTTAATAATTACCGAATAATTAACACTTAAAGATTAACCAATCAGAAGCACGCGTTAGAAGGTCGACAGTCCATGTGCCATCGACAAGAGTGTGTGCATAAACAAGTTCAGTTCGTATAATTTCTCCTCCGTTCGCTTTTCCAGTAGGTTGTGTCTCTCTGGTGTAACTTCACACGTCAACGAGATCCAAAAATGGCAAAAAATATTTTCCACAATCAACCAAACTAGACAACATTCTCATGTATTCTGTGAATTCCCTTGAATTTTGTAGAATTTTCGAGAACTCAGTTTAATTCTCCTGAATTCTGAAGAATTCTCTTGAATTCAACAGAACTTTGTTAATATCAGCGAAATTCTCTCTAACTCTGTAGAATTCTTTTGATTTCAGCAGAATTATTTTGAATTCAGTGGAATTCTCTTGAATTTTGTATCATTCTCATGAATTCAGTATAATTCTCTTGAATTACGTAAAACTCTCTTGAATTCAGTAGCAGTCTTTTAAGTTCGGCAGAACTCTCTTCAATTCAGCAGAATTCTTTTGAATTCAGTGGAATTCTCTTGAATTTTGTGTCATTCTCATGAATTCAGTATAATTCTCTTGAATTACATAAAACTCGCTTGAATTCAGTAGCAGTCTTTTAAGTTCGGCAGAACTCTCTTCAATTCAGCAGAATTCTCTAACATTCAGCAGAATTCTCTAACGTTCGGCAGGATTCTCTTGCGATCAACAGCATTCTCTTGAATAATGTATAATTCTTCTGATTTCAGTAGAATTTCCTTGAGTTCATCATAATTCTCTGGAATTCTGTAAAAATATATCGTAAATTCAGTAGAATTCTCTTGAATTATGTAGAATTCTCTTAAATTGTGTATAATTCTTTTAAATTCAGGTGAATTCTCTTGAAATATGTAAAATACTCTTAAACTTTGTTTAATTCTCTTAAATTCAGTAGAATTTTCCTTGGTTTGGCAGAATTCTCTTGAATTTAGTCAAATTATCCTGTTTTCTTTAGAGAATATTCTTGAAATCAGCAAAATTCTTTCGAATTCAAAATAATTCTCTGGAGTTAGGCAGAATTCCCTTGAACTAATCATAATTCTGTGAAATTCTGTATAAATATCTCGTGAATACCGTAGAATTCTCTTTATTTATGCATTCTCTTGAAATCTGTATAATTCTCTTGAAGTCTGAAGAATTTTTTTAATTCAGTAGAATTCTCTTACGTTTGGCAGAATTCACGTGAGTTGAGCAGAATTCTCTTGAATTTAGTAGAATTCTCTTGAGTTCGGCAGAATTCTCGTGAAATCTGTAGAATTCTCTTGAATTGAGTAGAAGTCTCTTGATTTCCGTAAAATTATCTTAAATTCTGTAAGAGACTCCTGAATTCTGTAGAATTATCTTGAATTCTGTACAATTCTGTAAAATTCCCTTGAACACTTTTGAACTCATTACAAATGTTTAAAAACTTCTAAATTCATTAGAATAAGCTTTGATTTATTTTGAATTCATCAGTCTTTCCAATTTTTATTGTTGTGAACTGTTACGAGCGAATCTCCATTCTTTTTATTTTATAATCAGTGTGGCTCGAAATATTATTTCAAGCCACATTGATTCAAAACTCTATATGAGTATCAAGGGACTCTCTGCTCGCTCGTAACCTGAGAGCTTACTGTCAGCATGCTGACGCAGCATTCCAAGCTCCCGGGGACTGACAGCGAGCCAACTTGCGAATGAGGAGAGTAATGACCTGAGAGAATAATTTTAATCTAGGATTAAAATTATTCTCTGATGCTTTTTATTTTTATTTTTACACAGGAATTTAAATTTTGTTTCCTCTTCCCCAAACCACTCAATAAAATGAGGGTGAATTGCGGAAGGGAATTGTATGAATGTACGGAATGATTAGTGTGTACCTGGGCCTAGGTGAAAGAGAAAATGAAACACTGTACCTAGAATATAAGATCAAAAGATAATAAGAAATAGAATTAAGGGAAAGGAAAATTAATTCCAAGGCATCAGCCTCGAGGACCTAAATCAGAAACATGTAAGAGAACTTAAAAGGAACGAAGGTGTGGTTGCACTCGTTATGCTGGGCAGTCACACACACACGCGAGGCACTCATTCCATCTCTGTCTCTTCGACGCTCTAAACATCGCCGTCTCATTCCTTGCATGTAGCTACGCTGCCGCGACGATTGCAAGCCTCCGCGCTCTACACGTTGTCCGCGCCTTCTTCCTCCCTATATTCTTACCATAAGCGCGTCTCCTTCTTGCGTATAGCCGCACCATACATTATGACTATAGCAGTTCGATGCACCTCGACTCTCTTTTCCTCTCTTCCTCTTTCCACGCTATCCTTCCATAAGCCATTTTCACTCGTCACCCTACATACTTCCCACCGTAGCCGGACAGTACGAGCACGTGGAAATACCAAAACAACACCACGTGCTCACTCAGCGAAAATTTGTAACGCTAAAATGCTCGTTTGATTTATAATGAAGGGGTTGGAATTAATATATACTTATATTTAAGTTGAAAATTCCAACCTGCATCAATTTCGATGCAAATTGAAATTAAAAAGTTCTTTTAGAAATATAAAGAAAGACTTGAATGCACCTCACTTCTGTAAGGTGCTGACGAGGTTCCTGTCTCGCAGGTGCAGAAATTAAAACGAAAGCATTTGGCAATACAATTCTCGCACACTTAGAAACCAAGCTACCTGGCTCGTCAATTTTGCAACCGTTGCTTTGACTCTCACGGTGTATCCCTACCTTCCTAATCCAAATTCCGCAACTCCGCAAAAATCCCTACCTGAATCACATCAATTATAAACCATCGGACAGAAGTCAGAAATTGCAGTAACTTGGGCAACCTGGCACGGGCCGGAACTACCCAGACTTTTGTCCGTCCGTACGTCGGGATTTCGAGTCAATCGGTAATTTTCTACGGCAACACGAAACCCCGTAAGTCGCAACGAGTCCTATCCCGGTTTAGCGGAACTATACTTTTTCCGGACCGGTAACGGGAGTCAGCCGCCGGGACGAATGGTTAGACTGATTAAATTCTGATTAGAAATTCGGACGTAAAATTAAAAACAGAAAATCTCTATCCGACGGGAGTAAAGGCAGTCTTCTAAGTGATCTGATGTGACACAGATCAACTCCAGTTTTTGCCCGTCCGTACGTCGCGATTCAAATTCCGACGTGACATTGGGAGACAAATTCTCGGTACGTAATTCGTCGCGTCCTATTACGGTTTAGTCGGGACTATACTTTTCTCGGATCGGCAATAGGGATAAGTCGCAGCTACCGATTGAGTGGTCGATCAACGGAATTCGCAATCCGGACGAAAAATTTAAACTCTGTGCGACGGGAGGCAGGGCCGTAACGGGAACGGTTCTTCATCGCGTCCTATCCCGGTTCAGCGGGTCTATACTTTTCCCGGACCGGTAACGGGAGTGACGTTGTTTTCGTGTCCTATCCGGCCTGCTTAAAACAAAATTAAGTCGGTCTAGAGAATTTTACTTTTTCTCGAATCTCAAAACGAGACAGAGTAATTTTCTCGCAAGGCTGCAATTCTCTTTCATGAGGAATAGAAACATATTCTATTCTTCATCAAGGTGAATTCAGAGAAGCGACGGGTGCTTGCGTGTTGTGTGGCTCTCGCGAGTGACCTGGAAAATAAAAGACTAGAGTGGGTTAATCAACCCACGGAAATCAAAGGTTTTCGCCTGCTCCGTTGAGGGCAGGAAAAATTAAAAAGGCACCTTGGTTCCTTTTAAATCCAGTTTCCATCCGGCGAGCGGTAGTTTTAGTGCAACGAATTGGTAAAGTGTATTGTTCCACTTTTATTTTGTCTGATACTTTTCTTTCCTCTACCTGTCGACACATTCTACACATTGTAGAATGTGCCCTATTATTTGAATCTTGTTATAATGTTCTCTGTGCCTTTTCTCGAATAAATACTAGAATTGTTATAATAAATTCGGAACACAAATTCATTTCTAATTCGGTAAACCTGTAAAACCCTAATTTCTCACGATTTTTCGGGACAACAACTCTCAGTCCGAGAGTAAGGGTACAACCCACATAAAAATAAAAATAGGAAAGACGAGTCTCTCGCCCTTCCTTCAGTTTTGGGGAAGCCTCCCCCCAGCGTATTGATACTAGGCAGCTTTTGTTTGCGGGTCCTTTTCTCATGGAATTAAAAACAAATTTTAATTAGATCGTACGTGACAAACTGATGGTGGCAGCGGTGGGACCTACCCTTGCTGTTGCCCCCACTCGGCTTTTTCTACTAGTAACTTTGTTACTAGGCAGCCATAAACTCCATATAAATTAAACAACAAATTCGCGCTATAAATTCGCGAGTAATCATAACCTATACCTATAAATAAAATTTGCTGTAATTTTATATTTCATTTGTGACTCATCATTTCCAATTCCACGATAGTAATAATCGAATCAACTTTTGAAAATGAGTACTTCCAAGTTAAATCAAAAACCCATGGGCATTAACTTGCCGGG